>PVJS01008372.1:0-53304 GCA_004027185.1 Glis glis | reverse complement strand
TGAGACCCGGTTTCAAAATAAAGTATAAAAAATAGGGCTGGGGGCGTAGTGCAGAGGTAGACCGCCCCTGCGTTCCATCCCTGGTACCGCAAAAAAAAAAAAAAAAAGAAATACTTTTAGTAATTGAGAAGCAGTTAAATGGGCATGTGTCATTAAAATAAGATTTGAATAGTAAGATAAGTCAATAAATAGTAAGTTTAAATTGTTTGCTGAAACTATACTTTTATTTGAGGGTTGTTAGGTAATGCATTTGAAACTGTTTTGCATAGTATTTTTTTAGTTAAAAAGCCATTTCATTTTAGATGTGTGATAGAACCAGTCCTGTACTAGGCATGTGAATTTGAATCCTATTCCCATTATCTGACTTCTCAAAGAAAGCATTCTTCATATGAGGTGCTGATTAAAACTGAAGAGTAAAAAGCTCAGGTAATTATTATTCAAAAAGTGGAATGCTTAGATAATTAAATTATTTCAGAATATATTCAAAGAAGAAAAGGGCATATTGTTTGAAAAAACACACAAACATTCTATTTTGAAATATTACTGAATAGCAGTGTGATTTAGAATGAATTAGTAAATCTCTTCAAGTCTTATTTCCCTAAGAACATAGATAAAGAGTTACTATGTATCACAGGATTCCTATATATGGATCAAGGAATGTAATGTAAGTGAAAACGCAATTTTAGAAAGGTTCAAACTTACCTAGTAGGCTTCTTAAAAATACAGATTGTAACTCTTTCTCTCCAGAACCCTTTCTGATAAAGTAAGTCTGCGGCAAACCAAGAAATTTAATTTCCAGTAAGTTCCAAGGAGATGCTATTACTCTTATCTAGGAACTTTGAGAACTTCTGTCACAGTTCATATGTACTAGCACCATTATTAGAGTAATGAAAATAAGTAAAATTAATTTAGCCTAAAAGGTTACAACAATATATGACCATAAATTGACACCTGAGTATTTACTCCTCATTGATGTGCATATGTGTGTGTGTTTATCTAACACAAAACGATTTAAAACACTATAATAACCTTTGTAGGGGGTGTTGGAAAAATGAACTGGGAATCAAAAAACTAATAGGCATACTGGCTGTCATATCTCTAAATTCCTCTTCCTGTGGTTTAAAACCTCCATGCACTTGTATGTTTCTAGGCCTTCAGCCATGTTTTCCACTCAGTCTTCCTGCCAACTCCATCTGTATAAATTCTACAAAACTTCAAGGCCCAGTTCTAATGATCCTTCTCTAATTTCCCCAAGGAAAATTAATCACTCTTGCTGCCCTTTGTTCATATGTATGCCCCATGTAGCACAAGATGCACAGAGATCTTTCCACTATTAGGACTACTAATAAAAGACACCACTTAGTGAGCACTTACTATGTGCCAGGCCTAGTACGAGCTACAGTATAAATCTACATTACTCCTAATAGCATAATGTAGTAGGTAATTTTATTAGAATTTTATAGGTGAGAAACCGAAGCTCAGAGAGTTTTAATAATTTGCCACTCACTCAAGAGCAGAAGAGGGAATTAGCCTTGGATTTGACATTCGAAAGCTGGTTTTCTTCCTATCGAGTTATATTCCTTCCATGGGTGCTGCATTATGGTAGGGCTTACACGTCACTGATTTTGAGGTCTACTTGTTATCCCCCAATGCATTCTTCATCCAGTCAGTGGGCATTCAACAAATGATTGCTGACATTCTAATGTTAAAGATAGCTTTCTCAATAACCATATTTTAGTAGAGATCTGAATTTAAAAGACTATAAAGAATAAAAGGTTACTTTTCACTGACACCTTTACTTAAAAATGGGGTATCAGTTGGAGGTGGTGGCACATGTCTGTAACTCCAGTACTTGGGAGGTCGAGACAGGTTCAAGGCCAGACTCAGCAACTTAGTGAGACCCTGTTTCAAAATAAAATATAAAAAATAAAGCTGGAGGTGTAGCTCAGAGAAAGAACAGCCCTGGATTCAATCCCCAGTATGATACACATACAAAATAAGGGATATCAAGGAAACTTCCAATTATTCAACTAGATAATTTTCCTTCCACTGATATTTAAAAACTAAAATTGTTTCTGATTAGTCTTTTGATATTAAGAAAATGTGTGTGTGTTTTAATGCTATTGCAGGGTTCAAAGTTTGTAATTTTTTTTTTTTTTTTTTGCGGTACTGGGGATTGAACCCAGGGGCATTCTACCTCCGCGCTACACCCCCGGCCCTATTTTTTATACTTTATCTTGAAACCGGGTCTCACGAAGTTGCAGAGGGCCTCACTAAGGAGAGAGAGAGAGAGAGAGAAAGAGAGAGGGAGAGAGAGAGAGACCTGAGGCTGGCCGCGAACCCGGATCCTCCTGTCTCCACCTCCCAAAGTACTGGGATTACAAGCATGCGCCACCACGCCCGGCTCAAAGTTTGTAATTTTAAAAAGTAAACACTAATAAAATAAGCTATTCTGAGAGATTCACAAAAAACCTCCAAATTCTAGACTATGAAATTAAAGATAGTTTCTATATCATACCTACCTACATTAAAATTAATCATATTTACAGACAAAAATAACGAACTATTGATGAACATAAGAGTCCACCAAAAAACTATGAGAACTGATAGACAAATTTGGTAAAGCTGTAGGGTACAAACTTAACAGACAAAAATCAGAGGCAATTTTGTACAATAGTGAATTTGCTGAGAAAGAAATCATGAAAGCAACCCCATTCACAACAGCTACAAAAAAACCCCCAAACCAACCAACCCATTAAAAAACCCTAGTAATAAATTTAACCAAGGAAGTGAAAGACCTCTACGATGAAAATTACAAAATTAAAGAAGATACATAAAATGGAAAAACCTCCATATTCAGGGATTAGAAGAATTAAAATGTTGGGCCCTCCACCCAGTGCCCCGAGAGGGCCTGGTGGACTAACAGAAGCCTGCTCTAGAGTACCAGGCCTCTTCCATGTGGCAGTGTCTCAGTATAACAAAGGCAAAATGGCGCTGGCAGATGCCGCAGAGGGAGGGTCTGCAGATAACTCCCCCTGACCACAGGAAGGCCGTTATAGGCAGTTACCTCCTTACAACGGGTGCCTTCGCCTATGATAGGTCACAGGGGGGCGGAAACTGCTTTACCTCTTGTCCCATTGGGCCCCAGCTTATCTCTGTGGAATTTCTTTTATGGCCTTTACTTTAAAAGTGCGACTGTTTTCCTAAATAAACGAGATCTTGCTTGACTTGTCTCCCGGCCCGTGGTGCTGCTTGTTCGGGCCGTCGACACTCGCCTCCCTGCCCAGTTCGTGCCACTCTCGGGCTGGACCCTGAGATTAAAATAGTTAAAATGTCCTTTCTATCAAAGGTGATTTACAGATTCAAGGTAACTATCATCAAAATACAAATAATATTCTTCACAAAACTGTATAAAAATAATACTGCAATTCATATGGAAGCACAACAGGCCTCAAACAGCCAAAGTAATTGTGAACAAAAAGAACATAGCTACAGGTATCAAAACACCTGATATCAAGACAAGCTCCAGAGCCACAGTAAGCCAAACAGCAAGGCAATGGCAAAAACATAGATCCATAGACCAATGGACCACTGAAGAGATCCCAGAAACAAACCCAGGCATCCATGGTCAACTGATTCTTCACAAAAGAGCCTAAAACATACACTGGAGCAAGGCCAGCCTCTTCAGTACACTGTGCTGGGAAAACTGGAGATCCATATACAGAAGAATAAAACCAGATCCCTATCTATTAGCATATGTAGAAATCAACTCGAAATGAATCAAAGATCTAAACATAAGACCTAAATTATGAAACTGCTAGAAGAAAACATAGGGGAAACATTTCAGGACATTGGCACAGGCATTGACTTTCTACATAAGACCCCCAAAGCACAGGAAATAAAAGCAAAAAATTGACATAAGAGACTAACTCAAACTAAAAAGCTTCTGCACAACAAAGGAAAAAAGATCACCACAGTTCAGAGACAACTTGCGGAATGGCTGAAAATATGTGCCAACTATTCATATGACAAATGAATAATAACCAGAGTATATAAAGAACTGAATAGATACTTCCAAAAAGAAATATAATTGGCCAATGAATACATGAAAAACGGGAAATATTATTAGCCATCAATGAAATGCAAATCAAAACTAAACCAAGATATTATCTCACCCCAGTGAGAATGATTATTCTCAAAACAAAAACAAAACAAGCCGGGCGTGGTGGTGCAGGCTTGTAATCCCAGTACTTGGGAGGCTGAGACCAGAGGATCCAGGTTCACAGCCAGCCTCAGCTACTTAGTGAGGCCTCCGCAACTTAGTGAGACCCTGTTTCAAAATAAAGAATAAAAAAAAAAATAGGGCTGGGGGTGTAGCTCGGAGGTAGAATGCCCTTGGGTTCAATACCCAGGACCGCAAAAAATAATAATGATAATAAAAAATAAATAAAAATCAAAACAAAACTAATAACAAATGCTGGTGAGGATGTGGAGAAAAAGGAATTATCATATGCTGTTGGTAGGAATGGAAATTAGTACAGCCATTATGGAGAATAGTATGGAGGGTTCTCAAAAACCTAAGAATAGATCTACCATGTGATACAGCTATCCTACTTCTGGGTGCATATATCCAGAAGAAATGAAATCAGCACACCAAAGAGACAGCTGCATGTCTATGTTTATTGTGGCACTATGCACAATAGCTACGGTGTGAAATCAACCTAGGTGCTCACAGGATGAAAGAATAATGAAAATGTGGTGTACATATACACAATGGAATATATTTATCTATAAAAAGAATAAAATCCTGGCTTTTGCAGGAAAATGTAAGGAACTGAAGGACACTGTGTTAAGTGAAATAAGCTTGACGAAGAATGACAAGTATCACATGTTTTCTCTCATACGTGGAAGCTAAAAAAGTTGACCTGAGTGTAGAACAGTGATTATTAGAGGTTGGGTGGTGGTGAGGGGGAGGATGGGTAAAGGGAAGTCGGATGTGATCAGTTTATGCCTATGTATTTGTAGAAATATTAAACTGAACCCATATATATATATACACACACACACACACACATATATATATATATATAATTGATACATGTTAGTGAAAAATAAAAAAAGTTTTAAAAACATTCTTACTTTGATTTTTAATACTTTTTTTGGTGTACTGTAATAACACATCATAGCGAGGTCCAAAGTTATACCAACAAACATGCACACAGGTCTTGGTGTGTTTTCCTTCGGGTCCTGCCCTGCTATCACCCCATACATAATAGTGAGACTGACAGTGATAGCATAATTTGAATGGTTTCTTTCATCAGTTCCTCCTTTTCTCCTCCTCACCTCCCTCCTCCTATTAAATACTACTACATTTGAAGTACATCAATAAAATTATTATTACTAAAAATAGGAATTAAATTATAATTTTAAAATATTCCATTTTATTAATTATGAGTATAATATTTAGCACTTAACAACTAGCATTTATTATCAGACATTCCTGGCAATCAGCTAAATTATAAAGGATAATTTCTCCTTAAAGACTTGGTCAAACATTATTAGATATACTATGAAAATATAAACTGCTCAAAATAGGGTTAATTTATCCTGTCCTAGCTATATAAGAAAACTGTATAATTCACTGATTAGTCTTCATGCATTAAATTATGTAAATAAGTCAAGGAAAGTAATCCACAGTAGACAGAAGTGGTTCCGCAGCTCCAAGCTGTGTAATTAGATCTATACGCAGCAGCTCAGAGCCAGTTTCTGGACTCTCATGCTGAGAATCTGCAGTTTTTCTCAAGAAACCTAAGCTTTTAAGTGATAAATAGATTTGGGTTATCATTACTGAATTATATTTAGGGCACTACCCTGCATGTGAAACATAATTCCTCACCAGTTTCTCTAGAGAAGTCATCTTAAAATTTATCAGTTTGTGTGTTTAAGATGTGGGGAGCTTTAACTTCTATATTTGATGAAAACAAATCCACAATACATCTTCTAAAATCTAAAGGTAATTATTGACAAAACATATAGTTTAAAAAACTCAGAGGACATAGTGCTAATTATGTATCATAGCAAAAATATAAATTCTATTTCTGGTTAAGCCCACTGTAAAAAATGTTACCTTACAATCACTTCACCATTTATCAGAACACTGTACAACATACTTAGAGATATAAAACAGTTATATTTCAGTAGAGTCTCTGAAATTTTAAGATCACCAAATATAAAGTGAAATGTAGAGTTCATTTAATAATTAAAATATTTTGATTGCATTTTCCATTTACTGTAAACTTTTTCTTTAAGTGAAAATATGTTTTCTTAAGCTATGTATGTTTTGTAGAGGTAATATAATATATGCAATACAATTGATGCTTAATTAAATTATCTATACATTCTTAAGCAGGATCTATATAAAATAGATCTATATAAAATGTGTGCTGTATACATTTATGCATTTGTTTAACCTAAGATCTGAATTAATTTCTACTACTTATTTATTATGCTTATAAACATAAGCCTTTTTTCTTTATAAGTTAATTATCTCAGATATTTCATTATAGTGATGGGAACTTAACACTTGATTAATACAGGCAGTATTCTAGATATTGGAGTATAAAAAAACTTAAAAGTCAAGACTCTCCTCATTCTGGAGGAGACAAACAACAAATATAAATATAGAAAACACAGATTATTAAAACGTTGGTAAGGACTGTAGAAAGTGATGTAGGAGGGGGGCAAAGGACTGCTTTACAGTAGGAGGTGCAATTTAGTCCTAGTGATATAAGACTATTTCAAACATGTGTAAGGATACAAATTTCAATAAACCTAAAGGACCAGTAAAACCTTTACTATTCTTACTATTATGTGCTTTTCTAGTAATGTATACTTTCCTTTGTAAAGATTATTTATCAAATCTGTACATTTACATTTTAAGTGTACTTTTTTCCCTCATCAAATTACAATCAATACACTCATGTTTATAGCAGCACAATTCACAATAGCCAAATTATGGAACAAACCTAGGTGTCCATCCAGAGATGAATGGATAAAGAAAATGTGGTATACACACACAATGGAATTTTACTCAGCCACAAAGAAGAACAAAATTATGTCATTGGCAGGAAAATGAATGAATCTAGAGATTATGCTAAGAGAGATCACCAATCCCAGAAAGTCAAGGGTCATATATTTTCTCTCACATGCAGAAGCTAGAGAGAAAATAGTAAACAAAAGGAACTTCAGATAAATGGAGAGAGAGAGAGAGCGAGAGCAAGGGGCAGGCACACACACCAGAAGAACAGTGGAAGAGGGCTGAGGGTGAGAGATAGGAAGGGAAAAAAGGAGGATTGAGGAAGAGAACAGGTCAAATAATATTATGTCCATAGATGAAGATATCTCTACAAATCTCAATGTATGGAGGTGAGGGAGTGGGAGAGATGCAGAGAGAAATACACCAAGTGATACCTGCATGTAAGTTTGTATCACTTTGACTCTCACAATGATATATAATTACAATGCACCAAAAAAGTATAAAAACGATAAACAACACAATGCAAGAAGTGTTTCTGCTTTCTGCCTTCAGCACACACTGGGTAGTTAATAAATATTTGCTGAACATTGGTAGTATTGCTTTACTTTAGTCTTTAAAATCATGTGTATACTGATCAATACCTAGAATTAAGACTGGTGATTCAAATGTCATTAACATGCCAAAAGGGGATGACACAGGAGTGTCTATATTTGGCATTTTACCCACCCTAGCTCTTACCTTAATGACAAACACATTACAGAAAGAGAACCCAAATTATAAACCATTACCAGTACTTTAGAAGACTGTGTGTCTAGAAATCTATTTTGATTTCTAAATTTCAGTTTACATAGATTATATGTATTATTAATTTCAAAAAGTTCATGTAGACACATAAATGTAAGTTTTAAGGAATATATATTGAGCCAATGTACTTGTAATGATAAAATTAGTGATGAAAGAAAAATAATCTACCAGTTCTAAAACTTCTAAGCACCCCAAGTTCATGCTTTGTCAAGATTTTCTCCAGTATGACTAGAATTTCAAAACTATAACCCAAACTATAATGAATGCTCATAGTTAGTTCCCATCATGCAAACCTGGATACATTTAATTCATTGCTAAACCTGGGTCAACCCAATAAAGTCCAACATACAGACTCCAATGAACATTCCTTCTCATACAGTACCATACACAGTAAAATATATTTAACTGACCTCCACAATAATCCAAATTTTATTTACATTTGTTATTTACGACAC
The DNA here is from genome assembly GCA_004027185.1 of Glis glis. Lineage (NCBI taxonomy): Eukaryota > Metazoa > Chordata > Mammalia > Rodentia > Gliridae > Glis > Glis glis. The sequence goes on along the minus strand of PVJS01008372.1, from coordinate 45,009 downwards.
CAGAATAGCCACATCTATTCTATAGAGCAAATTAAGCAACCGGAGCTACACTATTATTATGTAAATAAAATTCATTAGTGAGCTATTAACAATTTCTCTTCTACAGAAGACATTGGATTTGAAGGCCTATTATTTCTGAACATTAGAAGATGTTCTCATTGAATCAAATTTCAGTAAAATAACAGCATAAGATGTATTTTAAGAATTCTATCAGTATTTTCCACTTATTTTCTTAGATAATGATCACTATTTATAATTCCTGAGCACTCAACTGTACTTTTCTCAAATGACACACTTGAAGTGATTCTTTACAGAAAAAACAGACCTTATTTTGTTAATTACTTGAGCAGAAGAAATCCTACTAAAGCTAATAAATTCTAAACCAACTTTATTATCTGGACTAATTAAAACTAAATTGCTATAAAGGGAAAGTCACAAAATTCTAATTCCTCTTAGATGGGCTCTTGATTGTCTTCTTCAGATTTTTTAGCCAACGTTCATAAACAGAAATGAAAAATATTTCAATTATCCACAAATATGTATTGTACTCTTCAATTGACCCTCTTCATTAAAAAAAGAGAAAGAAGAAGAAAAATGATAGTTATCAGCAATCCCACAGTTGAGATATTTATACAATATATAATGAAACAAAGGCCCATTGCCATTTGACTGTCCATTAAGTCATTTAAATTTGTTTGGCTTTGTCCATATGATTTTAAAGATAGTTGTAAAACAGGGTAAATCAAAAACTATAGTCCAAAAAACAAGATTAGGGTCCATGGAGAATAGGACAAAAGAACTATTGGAGAGAGTATGCAGTATAGGTATGGCTAGAAAAATTTTTCTAATTAAAAAAAATAGTCTACTATCTTACTGAGATGGCATAGTATTAAGTTATTGTAAGGCAAGCTAACTTGTAGTGTACAAGAAAGGCAGTATCCAAGACCCGTCACAGTTTCAGACTTAATAGTTTTCTGACCATATTTCTGGAGGAGTAGTCACTAACTTGAGGAATGCTGTGTAATATGGAAATACCCACTTTGTCATAATATAACTATAGTTGTACCTCCCATCAACTTATTTATAAAACCAAGAAAAATTGAGATGGATCTAAGACTACTACGTCATTCTCTTAAAAACAAATTGATTTACAAGATTAACTATAATTTTTCTTTCCACATCCTCTCACTTAAATACACTACTATGAAAACAAAGAAAAACTGATACAAACTCTGGCTATAGAGTACAAATCTGCAAAAATTGCCTTTAGATATATGACCCTCTTTTGCACTTTGAGAAAATACATGAGGAATTATATCTGATTTCCTTAGTACACAAAATTTTACACTCAGCTTTCATAAATATTGCTTGTACAATTTTATCAAAAGATTTCTATAACAGTGTAGTCAACAAATGCTTATAATGGTAACTAAACTTGTGAAATATATTCATCATCTAAATATCAGATAGAAATCAACTGATAAAGTAATTCAATACATCACTCTAAAATAAAATGAATAGGTGTGAAGTTAACTTCAGGTATTTAGTGTTAAATATTTTGAATAGCAATTCAGATAATTTCCTATGGCTTTATAAAAGTCAGAAAAATGATTAGCAGTCAAACACTCAGTACTACCCAAGTCTATATTCCAACAATATAAGTAATTTAACTATATAATATAAATAAACATGCATGCACATTAGGTTTCATTTCCACCAGAATAAATACAAATGCTGAAAATATAAAATATTTGACAAAAATGAATATTCTAAAATAGGCTCAATTTTCATATTATTAACTTGATAATGATATATTGTAATTTAATATCATAAAAACAAAAGTAACACCAATAAATTACCAAAAAGGCAGTCTTTTCTCTAATGTATGTTTCTGGCACATTCGTTAAAAATCAATTAGCTATAAGTGTGTGGATCTGTTTCTTTTTTTTTTTGCGGTACCGGGGATCGAATGCAGAGGCGTTCTACCTCCGCGCTACGTCCCCGGCCTTATTTTTATACTTTATTTTGAGACCGGGTCTCACGAAGTTGCGGAGGGCCTCACTAAGTAGAGAGAGAGAGAGAGAGACAGGGAGAGAGAGATAGCATGCGCACGCGCGTGCGCGCATGCGTGAGCTGAGGCTGGCCGAGAACCCAGATCCTCCGGTCTCCGCCTCCCAAAGTACTGGGATTACAAGCGTGTGCCACCACGCCCAGCACGTGGATCTGTTTCTGTTCCATTGGTCTATCTGTCTGTTTTGTGCCAATACCATGCTGTTCTTATTACTATAGTTCTGTAGTATCATTTGAAGTGAGGAATTGTGATGCCTCCTGCATGGTTCTTATTACTGAGAATTATTTTGGTTATTCTGGGTCTTTTGTTTGTTTTTCCACATGAAATTTAGGACTTATTTTTCTAGGTCTGTGAAGAATGGCATTGGTATTTTGATAAGGATTGCACTGTAGACTTTGTTGATCACTTTTGGTAGAATGGCTACTTTGATAATATTTATTCTGCCTATCCAAGAACATGGGAGATCTTTCTATCTTCTAATATCTAGAATATACAAAGTACTTAAAAGACTTAACACTGAAAAACAAATAATTCAATCAAGAAACAGGCAATTGCACTAAATGAACAACACTTCACAAAAGAAGAAATACAAAAGGCCAATAAATACATGAAAAAATGTTCAACATTATTAGCAATTAGGGAGATGAAAATCAAAACTACACTGAGATTCCACCTAACCCCAATTAGAATGGCAATCATCAAGAAATCAAACAATAAATGCTGGTGAAGATGTGGGGAATAGGAACTCTTCTATACTGCTAGTAGGACTGCAAATTAGTGCAGCCACTATTTAGATCAGTGTGGAGATTCCTCAGAAAATTGGGAATGGATCCACCATATTATCTAGATATATATACCACTCCTGCATATCTTTCCAAAGGGACTGAAACCAGAATATTATAGTAATATATGCATATCTATGTTTATAGCAGCACAATTCACAATAGCCAAATTATGGAACCAATCTAGGTGTCCATCAACATATGAATGGATTACAAAATTATGGGATATACACACAATGGAATTCTACTCAGTAATCAAGAAGAACAAAATAATGTCACTTGCAGGAAAATGGATGGACCTGGAGAGCATTATGTTAAGTGAAATTAGCCAGTCACAGAAAGCGAAGGGTTTTATATCTTTTTCATATGTGGAAGCTAGGGAGGGATCAGCATACCAGACAGACTTCAGATAATGGAGAAGACGCTCCAGTGGAGCAAGGGAGGGGGTCTAGGGGAAGGAGCTGGGGAGAGGGAGAATCAATGAAGGAATCACTTCCATTGACAGTATGTACATATGTGAGAATACCAATGCCAATCTCAATACCCTGTATGGGGGAGGGAGCCTGGAGAAAGTCCACCAAGAGCTGTGTGCATGTTTATCACTATCACTATAAACTACCTTGTGATGTGAGACTATAATGCACCGATAAAAGTATAAAAAATAAATAAGTCCAGTTTTATATGAGATCCTCGATGTTGAACTATGTAGCTATATAAAGAAAACCAACTTCTTGAGAATAAGCAAAAGTATTTATTTTAGTTCCAGGTTTTTCCCAAGTTTATGTATAGCACTTTCCCCTTTGGATTAAAAATTAATATGGGAAGATAAGAAGGAGAAGGTAACTGTTAGGCATGCTTCCATACCTACGATGTGCAGTTCCCATCGATGTGACAACTGGAACTGAGGTGAACAAGCAGTAAAAAGAATATTTGCCATTATCACAAAGGCTGGTAATGGAAGGAATTTTTCCATGAAAACTTAGGTCTGTCTTAGGAGATTTTATAAAAATGTTCCTAGCCACACAGTATTATCAACAAAACAGCTGAGAATAGATCTGTGGGTTGTATAAGGATAGAAATAAACTGAGTTTATATCCTCAAAATTCCCAAATATTATTTTGAGAAAAACCGATCCACAGTATTGTCAATTTATGCTGTAATTTTAAAAACTGCTGGTTAATGATTTAAAAGCCATTTAAAACACTCAAATGCTTAAATAAATGTCTATACTTGTGTATGTCTGTATCAGAAAAAAACTGAATATACTTCGGGGATAGGAATGCTGGGCATGAGGCAACATGGGGGGACAGCAACCCATGAGCCTTTTCTTTTTACATCTTTGCATTGACTTCCTTGCTACAAGAATTTATTAGTTAAGTAACTTAGGGGAAAATAATGTCACCAGCAATGAAGGAAAATGTTATACTAATATTCCCCAATGTAAAGTATTTCCCATTGAAAATAAGGAGAACATTACAAGGTTAATAAAGAAACTGTTGTATATAAAATTTCAACAGTATAATTGAATGATCCTATGATATGCTATATTTCAGAAAACTGAAAATTTGCACTCTTTAAAATGTATATTTTTAAAAGGGCTCAAAAGTACCCCTCAAGGGCTTAACGAATAGAAATAAAAGAAAGATATTAACTTAAAATAACTTGTGGCACAAATGACAAGTCTGTATCACAAAAAAATCATTATGTCAGATGGATATCTTAAATTAGGAGAAATGTGAAAATTTAATACTTCTAACAGAAAGAACTATAACTGGATGAAATAATAATAAGAGTAAATTTACATAATGAAATACTTTTAAGGAGAAAATTGACATTCTTTTATTATACTTTATAGCCTACAGGGGGAAAATTAAATTCCTTAAGAAGGTAATCAAAGCCACCTTCAGTGTTGTTCCACATCTTCAGGTTGTTCTCTGCTCAGTCTCAGTACTCAGTTCATTGTGGGACTAATGACTATTTTCCTGAGTTTCTTTGAAGTTGTTCTGCCCTCTAATCCTATAACAATAAGTTTAGACTTAAGAAGAATAGTTCACCTTCTATTCACTTACTCATCAAACACTACCTGAGCAGTACTGGTGAGGCCTGAGAATACAATGGTGAACCAAATCCAGAGATTGCACCTTTACAAATGGAATTTATGATCCTATAATGAAGAATGACATCAATCAAAACAACTATAAAAATGCAAAACTATAGCTAGCAAGAGGAAGATAATAGCAGTGTTATAGTGTACAACAGGCCAAAAACTCAAGGAAGTTGAAAAAGGCTTCTTGAAGAAAGATGAAATCTGAAGGATTTAGTAGAAGATAACTAAGGAAAGCACATACAGATGTGTGAAGCAGGGGGAATAAGTTGCGAATAAGCCCAGAGGTAAGTGAAAGAGCATTACTATGAATGAGGGATGAAAGAAGGCTGGGGGCGGGGAGGGGGTGAGAGGTGGAAGTGAGGGAGAGAGAGAGGTACAAGATGAAGATGAAAGCAGGTAATGGCCAAACCACATGGGGACCTTGGGCACTTTTATAAGAGCTTTAAGCATTCTAATGTCATGCTCAAGCTGTGTTTTGAAAGAATCATTCTAGTAGCTGCAGCAGCGTTCAGAGCAAGATAGAAGAGGGCCAGAATGTATACAGACAGAACAGTTGGGAAGTGACTAGAGTAGTACAGGAAGACCTGATGGTTGCCTGGGTTAGGCGATGGTGGTAATGATGTAGGAGATGGAGGGGATGGAGAGAAATGGGCATTTTGAGAAATAGGAGGTAAAATGGGCAGGCACTGGTGAGGGATAACAAATGAGAATGGGGAAGGATTGACAGGGATAACTTTGAGGGTTCAGCTTTACACAAGTAAATCTATACAGTCACACCATTCATTAAAAAAGGAATAGTAGAACCCTACTAGTTTGGAAGGAAGGTTGTGAATTTGTCAGACATATTGCATTTGAGATACCCAAGAGGAGAAGCCACACAGGATCACATGGGCCTAGAGCTCAGAAAAGGGTCTGTGTTGTGAATTTAAATTTGTGTTATTTCTATGAAAGTGATAACTGGGATAGGAAAAGTGCTAAATTTAAAAAAGGTCTAGGACTCTTATCCTCCTCACTCTCAAAAAAAGAGAAAGGAGAATACTGTTAATAAAAAATGTACATAAAGTATCAATTATTTTTATATATCAGTTATATAGAGATGTACTGAATAAATTCTTATATGGAGATCAAAATTTCTAAGCAGATAATTGCAACACCAATGAAAAGTAAAATAAAGAACTCAATAGTACCAAAAATTACTTTTACCTATAAAATGTGAAGGATAAAGACATTTCAATTTGATATAAGACTGAACAAAGCTTTTCATAAAAGGTCTTTTCAAAAGTAGAAATTTAGGGAATGCTTCATTTAGATTTTCTTATAGTTAAAAAAAACTGAAGTATTTGTTTAGTAGTACCATCTTTCGTGGTAAAGATGAAAGAGAAATATCTTTAGTTCTTGTGCTTATAAGTAAAATGTCTCCTTAGCAATCTTGCTTTTATACTCCTTTGGGCTTATACCTCATGGGATTGGGGGAATAAAGAGAGCAGTGCTCAAATAATTCATAATTAAAAGTCATGCTAGACAAATTTGATATGACAGAAACACTGGTACCAAGAATTGAAAGGTGCATGTATCTGAAAGATAAAAACTTTTTACAAGGACAACGGGCAAATGGAAATTTCCACTTTAAAGTTAGCATGGTAGAATCTGCTTTGATTGTACATAATTAATTACTTTTATATAACTTAAGAAACAATGCTAAGAAGTGAAAATCATTTTCTTCAGATAGAAAACCTATAATTGTTAGTCAATTTTAAAAGTTGCTTCTTATTAGAAACATAAATATCTACTAATAATTTATGAAGAATGAGGAAAGAGAAAACAAGACATACATCTAAATAAACAAAGGTTGATGTTTAGCATTAATCCAAGGCTAAAGACTTTTTTCTTCTTCAATATCACAAAGCCTTTTATTCCTTTAAATTGGAGGTAGATTTTGGATCAGAAGCTACAAATAAAGATCTTATTGTTTTTGACAATGTGAAAAAAGAATAAGTTAACTTACTAAATATGTTGTAATCTGAGGAAGTTCCTCATTTCTTCTCCTATCACTGTAACAAAGTTTGTGTAACAAGAAAAATCTCAATAGAGTTAAGGCATCAATTATTTTCCCATTCTGCAAGTTACACAGGAGGAGGGGAATTATTAACAGGAATGATAAAGCTGTACTTGCATTTGGTAACACAAAGAGAAGCTTACAAATGAGACGTCTCATTAGTTTGAGCAGATGGATCAAAATTAAAGGCTGAATCGCCAACTTTTAATTTCCCAGTAGCCAAGAAGAGCTTGAAGTCTTGCAGAGTAGGACTGTTGAAAAATCAACATGAAAAGATTTTCTCCATCTGTCATCACACATGCCTGAGTGGAACACAACTGCCTCCTACTGTTTTTAATACTTTTAAGGCAACGCTGCACATAAAATCTATTAAGTACATGAGCACACAAGTTTAGATGATTGGTATACTGAAACCCATGGAATAGTATGATCAGAGAATATCAGCATGGCTTTTGAACAAGAAATTTCTCTGTTCTAATTTAGCCCAAATTGGGGAGAGGCAAAATAAATTAATATGTACATTTAAGAGGAAATTGCTAATTTTTAGCATAAAAACTGTTCAGTTGCCTGAGAGGCATAGTTCATTTTTAATGGATACATATTTTAGTCTTAATAGTTATCTGAAAGTAGCTGCTCTGATAAAATCAAAGTACTTAAATCAAAGTTCCAAAATGAGGAGAAATCCAAGATACTTAACAACCTGAAAGCAAGAAAACAAACAGATAAAGTCAGGAGCACTCACTGAAGAGATTTTTTAAAACTAGAGGAATGAGGGTAGGATGATGTGGTAATGGGAAATTCAATTAGTTTTCTTGTAACAGAATAGACTGACGCTATATACTACACTATATATACACTATATACTAATGACTATGATAAAGACAATGAAATCAGCTAATGTTTAAGCATATCGCCCCCTAAGAAATAACTCAAGTTTTCTTAATAACAAAGAAAAGCACATTTATCAACTATGTACTCAACTGCTTAATAACAACCTTTAGTTAGTTTTAACCATAACTGAATTCCAGATTATATTATATATTATTTATATATATAATTATATAAAGTATATAATATATAATATATAATAACTATATTATATATATTATTTTAATTATATATAATAAAGAGACCATTTAATAAAGAAACTAAGCACCATTTAGTCTATATATAGACTAAATTTATCTATCTATCATCTATCTATCAATCATCTATCATCTATCTATAGAGAGAAATCTTCTTAGAATGAAGCGCAGATGGTTAAACTTTTCAGTCAGCAGAGCTGGGTAGAATACTGTAATCGAAAAGCTAATTTGGATGTCAGTTTTTCCAATAAGGTAAAAAGGTTGTTGAAGTACACAGTTTTCCTTTTCTGACAGATGGATGCATATGAATGCATTTATTTAAAATGATCATTTGGTACCTTATAAAAAGGCAGCCAGAGACTGGGATAACATTATCTTCAACCTCAGTTATAAGTGAAAAAAAAATGCAGTTCAGAGACTCCTCTACACTGGGAAGTTCTTTGTTGACCTGCTAATAAAAGCAGGATAGAATACCAAAGTTTAGTTAAGGTGTCTCTTCAAGAAGATTAAAAAGGGAAAAATAACTCTCTGAGTGGTTCTAAACCCTGAAAACAAACCCCTACATGAGTCTGAGTACCAGTGACTAATATGAAGTACCAACCCTTGTATGATGGAATCAATCAAGGACTGCAACCTTGTTGAAATAGAAACTACCCCAACTTCAAAATCAAATTGTGTAACAACAGTCTTGCTTTCCAAGTGCCTACACCATAATTTTCAGTGCTGGACATATTACAAAGCCATTCCTCAGAAGCTGCCACTTACCAAGCTAAATAATCCAATAGGACAAATAGTACTTGGCAAATGAACTTGCGAACAGAAGACTTAGAGCAATCCTCTTGAAAAGATTGATACAGGTAAAGATTGAAGTTTGGGGCAACTTTTCCAAAGGTACTCACACAATGTAGAGCATTTAAAGAAATAAAAATTATAGAGCTTTGTTCTTGGATTATGTTGTTAAAAAAAAAAAACTCTTAACTTGTACTGATTGCCTTAATGTAAAAGACCCACTGCCTTACCAGATCAGTATGATAATCTGAAGGCACTGGCCTGTGCTTCTTAATACTACCAGCACTAGAGGCAAATTTCAACTAGTGGAACATAGCACCAGTGCATTTCATATTTCCCAAGATCCTTATCTTACTAAGTGTGTTAAGTCTCTGTGTTAAGTCTAAGACAAGGCAAGTCATCACAATCAAATCAGATTTACCACAAACTTCATATACGTGACATTATACTACAAGCTAAAACCAAAAATGTTCCCGTGGAACCCATCTTTCATGGTAGGACCTGCCCTATGGAACACAATATCTAAAAGGGTGACACTGCATAGAATACACTGACTATGGTTTTTAAATATACCATCTATAGGCAAAGCATATATTTACACTTTAATGCTATTATTTCTCTATAGGGTTCTGTCATATTTTTGAATAGGAAAAATACAATAGATTAGAGAAACTATGGGAATATCAGGAAAAAGGATGGAAAATTAAGGGGATAAAATATACTAAAAAATGGAAGGACATACACCAACAGAAGCTACCTCTGTGTAGTGAAATTAGCAGTGACCATGTTTTCCCCATCATTGCTTTCTGGTGCACCCAACGACTAAATCTGTTAAGCATTTTCTTTATTCAGCCTCTCTTTTATAAAATGTGAAATCACATTTTAAAAATAGAAGTACAGAGAACAAGACAACAGGGTTGCAGTATTTTAAGAAAATGTAGAGAAGAAGAGGTTTTTCTAATCGAAAATAAGTACACACCCAAATCAAAGGATGAAAAAATGGTATGCACTGCATGTATTATTATAATCATGATTTAGAGGTAATAATTGCCAATTATAAGTAAAATTCACTAGTATGACACCATTCTATCTTACATGCCTCAATATAAGAAAATCCAAAATGGCAAATGCACATTAGTATACAACTTTTCATCAAACTACAATGATACCATTATTTGGGAGACTTATGTTTATTAAATCTAATATAGATCTGCTATGATAACAGAATGTTATAATCATTTGGGATCTATTGTAGGGTTGTGTGGCAAGACCACAAAAATGTGGCTATTTGTGCCATAAGTCCATTTTAGGGAATCTATCCTAAGTAAAAAAAATCTTTTTGGTAGTACTAGGGATTGATCCCAGGGTTTCATGTATGCTGAGCATGGGCTTTAGCATGAAGCTATATCTCCAGCTCCCTTTAAAATTATTTTATAATTTTTTAATGATTTTATGATTAAAATTAAGCTTGAGACAACAAAATTAAAAGTCACATGTGTGAATGAAGAAAAGACTGGAGGGAAATATATACAAATTACAATAATAAAGGTAAAATAATAGGAAACTATAGAAGCTATTTTTGATGTCATTTTTTTTATAATTAAAGTCCAAGAACTATGTAGCTATTTCTACAAAACTTAAGGAAATCCTACTTTTAGGGAAAGCAAACATAATCACTAACCATTGACAAACAGAAATTGTAAATCTGAGCTGGGTATGGTGGCGCACGCTTGTAATCCTAGTACTTGGGAGGCTGAGACAGGAGGATTGCAGGTTCGTGGCCAGCCTCAGCAACTTGTGAGGCCCTCTCCAACTCAGTGAGACCGTTTCAAAATAAATAAAAAATCGGGCTGGGGTGGAGCTCAGAGGTAGAATGCCCCTGGGTTCAATACCCAGTACCAAAAAAAAAAAAATTGTGAATCTGCAGCCAAAACCTTGCTCCTCAGGGCACACAGTCTAAAGAAGGGTCATAGTTATTCTGCTCTAATTCTTGTTTGTAGCAGCACAGATCTGGATATTATGTCAGATAAGAGGGTCTGTCCCTAGGCTCTCAAATAGTAATCACACGTCACACAATCACCAACAGTGCATTTTCAGTCAGATGTGAGTATGGGAGAAGAAAACGTGGGGGTGACACCTTCTTAACGAGCTGGCACTCGTGAGTGTCATGATATGACACAAGCGGTGGAGAGGTCATTCTTGTCCTACCCCTGCCTCAGCTGTGTGCACTGTGAATTCCTAGGTTCCTCATGTCCTAGAAGCACCAGCCCCTAGTCACCTGAAGTCTTCCCTGGGGTATCCCATCCAAGTCTGTCCTTTCTAACTAGACACCAGATTTATTATAGTAAATATAGATTTACTATAATAAGAGCCTGCCCTCACTCAGCTTTCACTCTGAAAAGCAATGCGACAGATGGATTTGAACTAAGAACAAAACAGCTGACAGTTAAGACTTTATCTGTACTCACTAGACATTTCCAGTCAGCACCTGTATTTTACATATTATGATTTCTAAGGAGACATATTAGCCCCTGTTACAGTGAGAGAACTATCCAGAATAGAAAGAGGAGACAATTTTCCTAGGATTCCTTAAATTACAACATTTATTTGGATTTTTATCCAACTACAATAGAAAATATAATTACTAACTTTCCCAACATTTAGAGATAAAGTTTTATTTTATTTTTCAAAGAAATATTTACACTTATCATATTTTAAAAAATTGTAGTATAATAAATATATTTAAAAACAATTACGTCAGGCATGGTGGTCCACATATAATCCCAGTACTTGGGAGGCTGAGACAGGAGGATCCCAAGTTTGAGGTCAGCCCTGGCAACTTAGTGAGACTCTTGTTTCAAAATAAAAAATAAAACAGGGCTGGGGGTATAGCTCAGAGGTAGACCCCCCCTGGGCTCAATCCCCAGTAACACACACACACACACACACACACACACACACACACACGTAAACAGCATAATTAAGGCTATAATTCTATAAAATGAGTAACCCATATGTTCAAAGGCTTCAAAATAGCTGTATGGCTGTACTACTGGTAGTACATGCATTATTAAACTATTTACTTACATTGCTTAGAATTTACAACAGTATATGTTTTACATGTATGTTTATATATGGATATGTGTATTTATCAGTCTCACTTAAACAGAGGTTGAAAAAACTGCCTTTTAGCCCCTCCCCCAAGCAATTTATTCTGATGAGACACAATCTTATGTTCTGAAATAATGTAGCAAGTACCATCAGCCCTCTGATTGCATAAGGATACATGGGTTCCTTATCCACGGGTTCTGCATTGTGGATTCAACCAAATGCTGACAGAAAATATTCAAATCAAAACCAAAAATTGCATCTGTACTGAACATACACAGACATTTTTACCTTGTCACTGCTCCCTAAACAATACAGTACAACAATTATTTATACAGCATTTACATTGTATTAGGTATTAAATAATCTAGAGATGGATTTAAAATATATGGAAGGATATGCATAGGTTAAACATATATTATGGCATTTTATGAGAGACTCAAACATCTGTGGATTTTGGTGTCTTTGGACAGTGTGTGTGTGTGTGTGTGTGTGTGTGTGTGTGTGTATGTGTGTGTGTGTTTGTCCTAAAATCAATTCCCTATGACTATTTTTCTGGTCTTTAAGTGCAGTGATAGAAAATTAATGATTAATTTCTTTAACTCTAGGGGTAACACAATAGTATTTCTATTAGTGGCTTCTTAAGATTTTTCATGATACTTCCAAAGCTGTTCAGTTACAAAAGATACTGAAAGGAGTGACAGGTGTTTTCCTGGCTAGAGTCAAAAAATAAAACATCTATATGTTACATAGTAAAGTATTTGCATTTTAATTTTCATTATTTGAAGAGAGAAAAAAATGTTTAACAGTATGCATTTGTAATGAAATCTATCATATATTTAAAACATTCTCTTGTGATGAAAGAAATGCCATCATAATTAAAAATTCTGATGAAAAATGTCATTAATTCACAGCTCAAAATAAAAGGGAGAACCCAGATAGCCAACACAATATTGAAAGAGAAGAACCAAGTCATAGGACCTGAATATGTTACTTTATTTTGCACAGAACCTCATTTTCATCTGTCAAGTGAGGATAACAGTACCTGCTTCATAGATTACAGAAAGGATTAAATGAGACAATAAATTCAAGATAATTTTTTATCAGTTTCAGATATTTATTAAGAGTTGGGGGGGGCGTACTTGGGAGGCTGAGACTGGAGGATCCAGTTCATGGCCAGCCTCAGCTTCTTAGTGAGGCCCTCCTCAACTTAGTGAGACCCTGTTTCAAAATAAAGAATAAAAAATAGGGCTGGGGGTGTAGCAGAGGTAGAATGCCTCTGGGTTCAATCCCCAGCACTGTTAAAAAAAAAAAAAAGAAGAGTTGGGGGGAAAGAGTTAGAAAATATCAGACACTATCATTATTCTTTTTTTTTTTTTTTTTTTGCGGTACCGGGGATTGAATCCAGGGGCTTTCTACCTCCGAGCTACATCCCCAGCCCTATTTTTTATACTTTATTTTGAAACTGGGTCTCACGAAGTTGAAGTTGCAGAGGACTCACTAAGTATCTGAGGCTGGCTGCAAACCAGAATCATCTGGTCTCAGCCTCCCCAAGTACTGGGATTACTAGAGTGCGCCACCACGCCCGGCTTATTATTCTTAATCATTTTAAATCACTTAATATGAATCAATTTTAAGTAATCAGGGTTTCTTGATTTTTCAATTAAAATATTAATAAAATATCAAAATTAAACTTAAAAAAGCTTAAAATAAATGGGGAAAGAAAACCCCAAATAAAGATAAACTGATAAAACCAAGCATATTTTGTTAAGATTACTTACAAAATGGATTTTAAAACTGTTTCTTAAAAAAGTGACCAAAAGTCTCAAGGATGTTTAGTAAGTGATATCCCATGCTCTCAAGTCTAATTCATCTTTTTATTGGGACTACAAATAAGATTTGGTCTGGTGGGGAAAAAAGATTCTCCTGCACTTAAGGAATTAAAAAAGGGGGAGACCAGAAAAATACTTCTCATGCCATAAAAGGCTAACACTATACAAACAAAGAAACAAATAAAAAGATTCTGATAAAATAAAACTACCTAAAGAACCAGAAATAACTGGGCAATGATTAATTTTTGTACAAGCAATTATTATCATTCCACTTTTTTTAATGATCTTGAATGAAGAACTGCAGATAACAGGGAGTTTAAAAATAAAACCACTATATATATTTATTTGTTTATGCAGTATTGGGGATCAAAATCAGGGCCTTGAGCAAGCTAGGCAAGCACTCTACTGCTGAACCATATCCCTACTCCAAATTGCTTAATTCCTAAACACCATAAAACAATACAAAGTGTTATATATTTCAATTAATACTGCTTTGAGAAAACAGTAAAAATACTGTACCATTAAAATTTCTTACATATGTAAGAAAATATGAATTAAAATTGAGTTACGAGAGAAGGGTGTTGCTTTTTTTTTTTTTGTGGTACCAGGGATTGAACCCAGGGGCGTTCTACCTCCGCGCTACACCCCCAGCCCTATTTTTTTATACTTTATTTTGAAACTGGGTCTCACGAAGTTGCAGAGGGCCTCACTAAGTAGAGAGAGAGAGAAAGAGAGAGAGAGAGACAGGAAGAGAGAGAGAGAGAGAGAGAGAGCGAGCTGAGGCTGGCCACGAACCCGGATCCTCCGGTTTCCGCTTCCCAAAGTACTGGGATTACAAGCGTGCGCCACCATGCCCGCAGGTTGTTGCTTTTTTAAAAGATTAAAATAAACATGAAAAGAAAATTTTCTTTTCTCAAATATTTAATAAAATGGCAAACAAAATAGCATGACCTATCAATACTGGGATGTCAATATCTGTGAATATTTTTAGGAGTTACATGTTTACTCACTGGGCTTAAACAATTTTTAAGGAATAAAACCTGAGACACAATCTCAGAATTCTAGAAGAATTTTACATGAAGAACCTAAAAATTAATAATTTTTATCATTAAGCACTCTCTCAAAATAGGTAAAATAAATTAAGTGTACCTGATGTCCAGCTTTTACTTGCTTCAAAACACTTTCATAGCATACTTCATCCATATTATTCAACTGCTGCATCTTAAAATTTTTAAAACATGAAAAATATCGAATGAAATAATTATAAACTGTCTAATTACAAATAAAATTATGCCAATTATAATACATCTTTTTAACTTTCAATCTAATTAGTATATAGAAGCAACAAATGCAATATAAATATCTAACACAAAACAATCCATGAGAAGCAAACATGATACAATTAAAAAATACAAGTAAAATACCTCAAACCATAGTTTCAGAATATTATTTAAGAGTGCCAACTTTTAAAAAGACAATATATTTAAAGATAATATACTAGTGAGCTAAGGATATTTTAGAATAATTTTTTAAAGTTCTCTCTGCTTTCCCTAGAGAAACCAATTCTTCAGGCTGTTTTTCTTCTATTTTATCCCATAAACTATACAGCTTCCCTAAATAATACTCAAAGTTTCAAGGACACTATAGGTGGATCGCCAAAATATATTTAGAGCTGGAACCTAAGGAAAGTACTATTTCATTTTTGTCTTCCCTGTTTATGAGAAAGCTTCTAACCAAAAAGGTAAGGAAGTAGACCAAGCATATATCACTTAATATTTATCAGTGATTTTGGACAAGATGAGAGGGTCATGTATATCTGAAATGACTATGATTTGGATTTTTTTGTCTTAGTAAGGTAAAAATCTAAAAATTCTGGAAGTCTGACAGTAGCTAAATAGAACGAGATGATCATAAAATAGTTTACTCCTCCCTCTTCTCCCAATAAATCCCAATCACTTTTTCAGTGTACCTGGGGTTGAGTTCTGGCCAAAGCCATTGTTTCAAATCAGAAGCATTACTTAACAGCACTTTCTCATACTCTTTCATAACAACTGAATCATATTATGAGTTTCTGAATGGAACTGAGAAATCTAAAAAGATTTCGTAAGAACTGGTTATAAAATATATTTACAACACCCTGGAGAAATGCTTAATGGTTACCAACTGTAGATTTCAACTGAGAATAAAACTAATAAATTTTACTAAGACAAAAATCGACATTTATAACAAACATATAATTTGCTATTTATAATCCACAGGAATGTAATTTTTTGAACGTTGCCAAATTTCTAAATCTTCAAAATCATATGGCAGTTCATCATCTAATACTGAGTCTTTCATGATAATAATGCTAATATACTGTGATGAAAACTACTTTGAATTTAAATAGCTTTAAGGGATTATCAATTTGTATGATGCAATTGAAAGAAAATATGGCTTAAGATGGCTGACAAACATCTGAAACAATTTTCTTCTCATAACATCTCTGTGATAACCAGCTGCTGTCATTTAAATTATAAAGCTAAAACAATCCAAAGCTATAAACAGTTCTACATTTATTGTAATGACACATTAAAATGAACTAAATAATCAAATATATGTCAAGACATGACCAAAAAGAAAAAGAACAAAACCAAGCAGCAAATAATAGTAAAGAACACTTAAAACAATTAATGAGGGTTGAAATATGCACAGCATAACTATTACCATATCGTAAATTATACTTTTGTGCATAAATCTGAAAAGGCTCCCTACAATTTGAAAGCTATCCCAATTTTATGCAATACAGTTAGCTAACATTATCTGTTGTAGTAACAGTCTTTTATGATATTTATTAGTTGAATATTTTACTTATAATGGTATAAAAGTAAAGATGGCTCAATTTTACTAATAAAACTGTTTTTAGACAAGAAATAACATAAAACATTAAAGACCAAATTGGACATAACAACACATGATTTCATCTTGTTTTCTTCTTTGTGTGTGTGGTGCTGCAGATTGAAACCAGGGGCATTCTACCTCTGAGGTACACCCCCAGCCCTATTTTTTAATTTTTAAGTTTTTATTTTTTATGTGGAAACAGGGTTGTGCTAAGTTGCTGAGAGGCTTGCTAATTTGTTGAGGCTGACTTTGAACCTGTGATCGTCCTGTCTCAGCCTCCCAAGTATGGGGATTACAGGTGTGCACCACCATACCCTGCTAAAGCTATTTCTTCTAAAGAAAAAAACGTTGTTGGACAGACTAATAAATAATAAATTTTAAACAAAGTAGTTTCCTTCATATTATAAAGTAAGTCTATTTAGTAAACACCATAATAGTGCAAAAGGTACCTGGAAGTACTATTTAAGGAATTAGATAAAACACTATATAGAACTTTAGAAATGTCATTTATATACATAATTAATATGGCAATTCAGTTACAGAACATTGTAAAACAGGATACATCCCCTGTGGTTGCTATAATGAAATTATTTTTCTTTTCCTTTTTTGTTTGTTTTTGTGGTACTCGGGATTGAACCCAGAGGCATTCTACCTCTGAGCTATACCCCCATTCCTATTTTATTCCTTATTTTGAAACAGAGTCTCACTATGTGTACAGAGGGCCTAGCTAAGTTGTTGAGGCTGGCTGGGAACCTGGGATCCTCCGGTCTCAGCCTCAGAAGGACTGGGATTACAGGTGTGCACCACCACTGGCTTATGAATATTTTTCAATTGCTTGTGACACCTTATTATTCCTTTTAAATGAATATTATATCAAACATATTTTGCTGGTTTAACTAGAGCTTTTATTATTTTATAATGGGTTTCAATCAAATTAAAGTAACTTTTTGAAACTTAACAGCTGAGAACACAATATATACAACATATACATTGAAAACAGCAATGAAAACTAGAGCACCTTTCTGTAGGACTTACTCTATGACCAACCATGAGAAAGCATATTTGACTTTGTCTAGAATATCACTGACATGGTCTTTTGCAGTCTCTAATCCTAGGCTAGTATTCAACAGTAAGTCAACAGAAACACTCTTAGAAAAGCAGAATTATTAAAATGAGTATTTACCTTATTTGCACTTTTAATTCCCAAAAATGTCTGTCCAAGAGGTACTGGTCGAAAACGGCCATCAAAGTAGAAAAGTCCAATGTAGGGATTAACATGTAGAAACGTGGCAACATCGAGGTAGTTGGGTAAGGTTGCAGACAACCCAAGAATCCTTATCATACTCTGTGTGGATTCAACCTATATGGGTTATTTTAATTAGAGGTTGTTTTAATTAATTATGAGATATTTATATTAACTAAAAAAAAACACTGTCACTGTCATATGTCCTATTAATTGGACTTTCTAAATACCATAGAAGGAAATGAGTTCAGATGTCAACTGAGGGTCTTATGTGAACATTTGTACTTCATAATTCACAATGTTGATTCAATACATAAGTCACAGAAATCTGTACCCACTCTAATTAAAAACAGACATGGGAATTTATATTAGATAGCTATAAGAACTTTATAGCCATGGAATGTATTATTAGGTCACAAAAATATGAATAAACTCCAAAAACTAGAAGTCGCATAAGCCAAATTCTCTGACCACAAGTAATATACCTAAAAAGATAAAACCAAGGTTTATCCCATGCTGCAGTTATCAACTTTATAGCAGTTTTCTGAGCAAGCTGTTGATAAATTTGGTCAGACTAGAAGATTCAATGGGTATGAGCAAAACAGTCCAATGTGAATTATATTTATACTTCCAGAATCATCCATCCATCAACACTGTAATGGTTAGCACCTAACCTGTAGGCACTGGAGATGCAGCATTGAATAAAACACATATCCACACATTCAGAGACTATTTACAGAAGCATAAAAAGGGAGGATCAAAAACTGAGATAGTGGAGTAAAAATTAAAATATATACACATATGCAACATCTTATTAATGAAATTGTTTCAACTGAAGAAATCCATGGGTATTAGCAAAAACCCAAACAAAACCTCACCAAAAGCAAAGAACTCTAAATAATGGGATATAATCATCAGCATACCTATTTAAGACTCCTCCTTCACAGCACACAATAATTAAAATAATAATTTTAATTATACTATAGTTCTATATAGTGCCATAGTGATTTGAAAAGAAATTAGTGATAATTAGTTTTAAAATTACTTAAAACACAAAATTTACTGATGATATTTTAAAGGTTTTTTGAAGTTAAGTATGCAGTGCCCTGGCAAACACCGGAGGCATTTTTTCTGCTAAAATTCCATTTTAAAACAACCACATTTTAATGCAAAAGTGTAATCTCATCCTTTAATATAATTAAGCCCTGTGAGAAATGCTTTTTTGGAATTTTATGTCTAAGCCAAATCTCAAAGTTTTCTATACAGCAGAGATATTTATCTAAAAAGTATTAATTGTTGAGCACTATAAAAATTAATGTTATTAAGATTCCTCTTTCTTATGACCAAATATTAGATAGTAAACTTTTAGGATGTTACCCTCACATGTAAGTATGTACAGTGACCTTACTCACTGAAAGCCAAATCACATAGGAAGACAACCAGTATTAGTTCAATGTTGTTAAGTGCAACAAATTCAGGAACTCTTGTAATTTTATCTTTTTCAAATTTTCCCCCACCACTCCAAATATGTTGTGAATTTAATCACTAATCTAGCATGTGATTTCAGATCATTAGCAGAATCCACACTGCACTGGAATAGCTTCCTATCACAGCGCTTATTAGTTACAAATGTTGACAGATGATGTGAAACACTGCCATCTACTGGGAACATCTGGTAATCACAAACAGGAACTTTGCTTTTTATTAAAAATAGTTATGAGCACTGCACTAGTGCTTTGTAAATATCAGAATCACATATCCTTATGTCAAGATATTAGGGAAAGTTAAAATAGTTTTGTGCGTCTGAAACATTTGGTAGTGTATAGATATGTAAGTTAAAATTAGATAGATAAAATAGATAAACCAGGCTTTAATAGTCTTCAATATCCAACTAAGGAATTTGAATCTATTTTAGAATAATAAACAAAATGGTAGCAAAGGCTTACATGCATAGTAGTTGGAAACTACACAATTAGAATTTTGTTGCACTATGGAGACAATGTGAAGGAGGAATTAACATATTATAGTTATATATTATATATCTTTTTTTTTTTTGCAGTACTGGGGATTGAACCCAGAGGCATTCTACCTCCGAGCTACACACCTGGCCCTATTTTTTATACTTTATTTTGAAACCAGGTCTCGCAAAGTTGTGGAGGGCCTCACTAAGTAGCTGAGGCTGGCCGTGAACCTGGATCCTCCGGTTTCCGCCTCCCAAGTACTGGGATTACAAGCGTGTGCCACCATGCCCGGCTTATGTATTATATATCTATCATATACTATATATTTTTATTTATTACATATAACTATGTTATACAATAAGCAATAAACCTATTAATATATACTTTGTAATTTATAATGTTTATAAATTATATATAGAAAATTATACTATTATACACTTATAATTTACAAAAGTATTCATGAAGATATGATTGCTTTAAAATATTTATATATCATATGTAATGATGTGTGTGTGTGTGTGTGTGTGTGTGTGTGTATGTGTGTGTGTACACCCACATATAGAAAGGATTAGCAGCAACACTGCATTTTATTTTTTCTCTCTATGAATCAAGGTAAAAAATCAAAACATTTCATGATCAAAACAATTCTCTTTTGTGTAAAAGAGGCCCTGTATGCTTATTTTTGGGATCTTAAATATAACATTTGGGCCAAGGCACATCCTCTGTAGCAAGAAAGGATCTAGAGAGTAGAGATGGCAGGTTCATACTACTAAATGCTTCATCTGTGTCTCACAATTACCTGTATCCTTGAAATTATACTTAAATTGATATTAGCTAAAATCTCTAGTTTTCATAAATCTGCTTTGAATATTTCAAACCTTTGTATTTGGTGTATACATACATACTTTTAATTTATATAGTAAAAAGTGATCATATCCCAAACATCACTCCAATTCCACCTCTACTTTAAGAAACAGCTTTTCTGGCTTGCTGCATACCCTTTTATGTATTTGCACCTCATTCTACATTAGCTAAAATCTAAACATAAGAGAGAACTTTGTTTTGTATACCACTGTATCTAAAGTACCTAGAACTATGTATCTGGCACATGGTAGGTGCTTAATAAATATGTATTAAATGAAATAATGGATGAAAATACAAATATTGCACACAGATGGGATTGTACTACATAAATAGGACAGCTTGCTTTTTCATTGAAGAATGTAACATGGATACCTTTTAAACCCAGTTTATATTGCTCTATACCTCATTATTTTTAAGGACTGTAAAGTAGAATTTCATTGTATGAATACATTATAATTTATTAAACGTTTTTTCTATTGTTGAACATTTGGGTTGTTTCCAAAATATTTTGTTTTAAAAAGAGAGCTTTGGGCTTAGTGGTAGAGCACTTGCCTAGCATGTGTGAGGACCTGGGTTCAATCTCCAGCACTGTGAAAGGAAGGAGGGAAGGAAGGAAGGGCTTCAGTGAATACTAGTGTTAATAAATCTTTTTGGGTCTATGATATAATTTCCATAGGTTAGATTCCTGTAAGTAAGAACACAGGGTTAATTGTACTGGATGTCCTTAAATTGCATTCCATTTTCATTTTTGCTAATCTCATAGAAATATTGATTTGGATTCCTTTCAAGCACATTTCCTATATTTCTCTGTATTTTTATTTCTTCTATAAAATGCTTCTTCTAGTTTTAAAGGTTAATTTTCTCATTAATTTATAAAAATATGTTAAATATAAATGATACTAAAGATTTATGTGTTACAAATAATGTCTGCTATTTGGTCTCTTGCATTTCAAGTGTTGGGGGCAGTAATCCCTACTGGTGAGAATATTTTAATATTTGCATATCCAAATGTGGCATAGGAGTGTTTCATGTTGGTTAGATCTTCACCCCAAGGTTTCAAAAACAAAAACAGAACCCCTCTCCAATATTTTCTTCAATGCACTGAGAGTTTTGTTTGATATAATTAAACTATTAATCTTTTTTTTTTTTTTGCGGTACCAGGGATTGAACCCAGGGGCATTCTACTTCCGAGCTACACCCCCAGCCCTATTTTTTATTCTTTATTTTGAAACACCGTTGCACTAAGCTGCGGAGGGCCTCACTAAGTAGCTGAGGCTGGCTGCGAACCCGGATCCTCCAGTCTCAGCCTCCCAAGTACTGAGATTACAAGTGTGCGCCTCCAAGCTGGACTCTAAACTATTAATCTGCCTAGAATTGTACAGTAGATTTACTAGAGGGAATATAAACTAACATTTAAAAACTTGGTTTACACTATATAATTTCCTAAAGTTTTGTATCCACCTTTTATATATTAAATTCACATGACTAGATCTAGATCAGATATTTAGGATATGAAATATAACTGTTAGCAAAGTAGATATTGGGATAGGGAAGAATGTTAAGGAATAGGAAAAATTTGTCTACAACTCCCAGGATTTTGACTTGAGAACTGATGGAATGCAACTTCATATATAAGTATACAGAAAGGTGACATTTCTGACATGGTTGGCAAAGATATTTATGAGATATCAAGGTAGAAACATACAACTGAATGTGGATGTGGCTAGAGGTTAGCAGGAAAGTGCGCGCACGCACACGCGCAGAGTACATCCCTAATCTGAAATCCAAAACACTACCAAATCTGAAACTTTTTTGAATATCAACATGCTGCCACAAATGGAAGATTCCACACCTGAACTCATGTTAGAAGTCACAGTCAAAATAGAGGTACACTAAAATACGGTGTGAAACTGCCTTCAAGCTATGTGTCTAAGATGCATATGAAAAGTAAATAAATTTTGTGTTTAGACTTAGGTCCCATCACATCCCTAAGATATTTCATTATTCACATGCAAATATTCCAGAATCCAACAAAATCCAAATTTTGAAGTACTTCTGGTCCCAAGTATATACATACACACATAGACACTATACATAAAGATTTAGGTAATATACGCATAAAGGTATTATTTTCCCAGGATAAATATTTGTGTGTGTGAGACTAGGGATTAAATCCGGGGGCATTCTACCTCCAAGCTATACCCCTAGCACTATTTTATGTTTTGGATTTTGAAATAGGGTCTTGCTGTGTTGCTGAGAGTCCTGCTAAGTTTGCAGAGCCTGTACACATGCATTGAATCATGAGATATCTTAGGGATGGAGGGGACCTAAGTCTAAACATAAAATTTATTTACCTAAGATCCTCCTTTCTCAGCCTCCCAAGTACTGGGATTATAGGCATGCACCACCATGCCCAGCTCCCAGGATAAATATTTAGAATGAAAAGAGAAGATGGTAAGTAACAGAGTCTTAGAGATGGTAAACATTTCAAGGGTGAAAACAGGAGATAAGGGAAGCTGACAAAGGGAAAAAAGTTGCAAGATTGAGGAAATGATGAGTAGTATCAAATATAAAAAATTAGTAAAACAAAAGTTTTTTTAAAATAGGCTTGAGCAAGTGGTGCATGCCTGTAATCCCAGTACTTGGGAGGCTGAAATTGGAGGATCCAGGTTCATGGCCAGCCTCAGCTACTTAGTGAGGCCCTCCGCAACTTAGTGAGACCCTGCTTCAAAATAAAGAATAAAAATAGGGCTGGGGTGTAGCTTGGAGGTAGAATGCCCCTGGGTTCAATCCCCAGTACCGCAAAAATAAATAAATAAATAAATAAATAAATAAATAAATAAATAAATAGGTTTGAGAGCTATCTTTTGGTAACTAGTAAGCCTGGCAAAAGCATTTCATTTTGTTTATATTCAAGCAGTGACCAGACTGCAGTGGTTAACAATCAAAAAGGAAACAGTGACTGCAGGTTAATATTTCAAGAAGCCAGGTAGTAGAGAACTTTATTAAACAGAAGTTATTGGAAAGGGGTAGTTTAAGGTAGGTTTTTGGTAAAGATGAAAGGAACTTTGCAATTATTTTAAGCCAAGGAGACAGTGTCCACTGAGAGGGAGAAATTAAAGATATAGGGTAAAAGAAAAGGGGCAACTTGAAAGACTGAAGAAATGAGGTCCTCAGCAAGGGAAGAAGGTACCTCAGAAAAGACTAAGGGGTGTGGAGATGGGTATGCTCATGATGGTGGGAGGAAGGAGAGGAAGGAAGAGATGGAAATTGAGGGAGTTCAAGCATGAAGGACTCAATTTCCTTTTAGTAAAAAGTGCTGTCATGAAAGAATGAGGCATGACAGGGTGGGGAAGAGTGACAAAGGAGAATGATGAACTTTAGAAACGGTCCTATTAGGGAAAAGAATGAAAACAACTTAGTAGTTACAGGGTAATCCCAGGAGTCCAGGTGAGTTCAGAGTCCACGCATATATTGTGCACATCACCGTCTGAATGTATACGGACAGGATCTACATCACTGTGGTTTTCTCCACCAGCGATTAGCAGCGGGGCAAAGGTGCAGAAATGTCTCAGCTGATTCACTGTTGTAATTTTGCCAGGTAATGAGAGGATGAGTTAGTTAAGGTTATAAACAAGAGAGTCTATAACCTTACTAAAATTATCTTTATACTAAAATTATCTCCATACTAAAATTATCTTTATCTCTGTGCATAATGCATACTAATATTTCCTTTGAATGCTACATTTTACATTTAGAACTTATTCATGCCTCCACAATAAACTAATTAAGAACTTACCTGCCGTAAAGTACGTGCAACTATGCTTTCTAACACCGGACCTCTGTCTTCATGCAGCAAATGAACTTCGTCAAGAATGAGTAGCTTCACAATTTGAGAAAGAGCGACATCCCCAACACTCTTTCTTGTCACTACATCCCATTTTTCTGGTGTGGTCACAAGCATCTATAAAACAAGAGAAGATATCAAATTCAAATGGAAAAAAGGGACACAGATTATTTAAAATTTAACTGTGTCATTCAGAAAATATTTTTGCCACCTCTATATAGATCAGATCAAATAAGATGTGCTTAAAATATCTCATAATGACATCAAATCTAATTCACTATAGAGAACAATGAATTCAAGAGGATCTTTCCTTAAGGTACGATTTTAAGCAGTTATTTAAAGATCCTGAAGGTAAACTGCAGTGTGAAATGTACAAATTACACTAATTCTTCAAAAAACATCTTACAATGTGAAGAAAAACCCTGTCTTTTAAAGAAATATACATTGGTAATGGTCTTTAATGGTCTTTATTTAAAAAGGGACTAGAAAGTGACAACTTTTAAAGGAAATTAAAGAAACAGCAATAATTCACTGCTAATCAGTGTTAACCTATTCAAATTTGGAAGAAACTACTATTGATACATAGTTTTTAACTGCCACATTTAATAATATTTTATACTAAAAACTACATTTTATACTAAAAACTGATATATTTGGTAAAGCATAACTGGTACATATAGGAAGCCAAACAGTGGGTCTTTGGAGATCAGGGAATTCAGAGCAGGATGTAGGCCTAAGGTATTCATGTAAACTTCATACAAGCAGACCATTTGGTATGAAGCTGGGATTATAAATGTATTTACTGGGGCCAGGCGTGGTGGCACATGCTTGTAATCCCAGTACTTGGAAGGCGGAGGCTGGAGGATCCAGGTTCGTGGCCAGCCTCAGCTACTTAGTGAGGCCCTCCGCAACTTCATCTATAGATATGTTTTTTCCCTTATACATACAAAGCATCATTTTACCGAGTTTCTTTCAAATACCAACAAGCTCTCCTTTAGTACACTGGTTATTAAAAACAAACCAAAACAAAAAATTTGTGGCTAGAAAAGATGGTAAGAAATAAACTACTAGAATGGAAACTAAAAATTTTTATTATATGTTAACCAAGCCTTAAACAATGGTTTAGAATACTAGTAGGACCACTGTGAGATCTACATATTCCATCTTCTTAAAATTTAACTATAGTCTTATCCATATTCTCACACTACTGGCTTAAAAGAACAACAAGGCCGGGTGTGGTGGTGCACACTTGTAATCCCAGTACATGGGAGGCGGAGACCGGAGGATCTGGGTTCGCGGCCAGCCTCACCTACTTAGTGAGGCCCTCTGCAACTTCGTAAGACCCGGTTTCAAAATAAAGGATAAAAAATAGGGCCAGGGGTGTAGCTCGGAGGTAGAATGCCCCTGGGTTCAATCCCCGGTACCACACACACACAAAAAAGTATTTACTGTTTACATAATGAATTGTTGGGATCCTCTAAAAGCATGGCATGGCTGAAAAAGATGGTTAGTTTAATATCTTCTACTATAGCAGTGGATTAGGAAATAAGCCCATCTGAGGATAGTTCAAACAATGCACGAGGGGGAGACTTGAAGCAAACAGTTCAAACAATCCCATGTACATTCGTGAAGCTATCAATACCAATTTCAATGTTAGGAACAGGGAGGGAGAGGAACAGGACATGATGTGGAGGGAAGTATACCCGGTGCTGTGTGCATGTGTGTTTCTATCACACTAAACCTCAATACGATGTATGGTTACAATGCACCAATAAAAGTACATTTATTTATTTATTTTTATATATACTTTTATTACTACATTATATTCTCACATCATAATGTAGTTCACAGAGATAGGGACATACATGCACAGAGCACTTGGTGATTTTAAAAGTACATTTAAAGGAATCAGAACCAAAACTTCTGTTAGCCTATAGTATATCACACTATGTCAATAGATAATCAACAATTCAACCATGCTCTGCAGGGTTAACTGAGATGGGAGTCAAATAGTTCTTCTCAACATTTTAATGTTATTTCACATCTGTTTTAAAGTCACTTTATAAGGATAGTAATCTTATTTTTTACATTGCAAATGATGAGTAAATTCTTAGAAAGTGCACAAATTTATCAATATAACCTGCTGCATTATAGAGTTATCATTTTGAAATGGGCTATGTAAATTGCAAAACTTAGCAGTTGTACTTCTATAGAACATTAGTTAACAGAGAGCAATGAAACAGATTAAGCAATGCATATCTAAGGTGTGAAATACTATAAATCCAAGTGACTGAGCCAATTTACTAAAGGTAATATGGCAATATTGAGATCACATCAATTTTTTTTTTTTTGCGGTACCGGGGATCGAACCCAGGGGCGTTCTACCTCCGCGCTACACCCCCGGCCCTATTTTTTTATACTTTATTTTGAAACCGGGTCTCACGAAGTTGCGGAGGGCCTCACTAAGTAGAGAGAGAGAGAGAGAGAGAGAGAGAGAGAGAGAGAGACGCAGGGAGAGAGCTGAGGCTGGCCGCGAACCCGGATCCTCCGGTCTCCACCTCCCAAAGTACTGGGATTACAAGCGTGTGCCACCACGCCCGGCTGGAGATCACATCAATTTTTACAAAAAAGTTATGCTACTAGAATTAAGTATAAATATATGTATAATGAATTTTGAGATCTAAAATCAAATGCAACATTTACTTGCATTAATTAACATCTTCATTAGATGTTAATGTTAGAAAAAGTCTAAACTAAATTTCTACTTTGAATAATGACAGATGCAAAACAACCCAACCCAAGTGTTTATTATCATAAACGCACACACAAATAACTTACTAATAAACCTTTTCATTAAAAGTCCTTGAAAAACATGCCCCTATGCTAATAAAAGAGCAATTCTACTAAACTATAAATTAATGGCACATTAAAATACAAAATAAGAAGCTATTTTATTAGTAAATATTAACAAAGCTATTCTATCAAATTATACTAAAAAGTACACTTTGTAATAATAAATACAAAGCTACCCACTATGAACTCAAAATAATGTTTCAACACTTTCTTACATTTAACATTAAGATAATAATGTGGTAACAATTAAATTGTAAAATCAAAAATTTCAGACATTAGAAAGCTATACCACCAAATCTTAAGTACCCTTTCTAGTGTTTTTTCTATACTTTACATTTGGCACATTAAAAAGTGGCTTCATTTATATCACTATTTTACTACTTCAGTCCCCTGAACTAAAATTCCTAGAAAATAAAGTGTCACGTTTGCTTAATGAATTGGAACTCATGCAAGACATATCCATCTGCTCTTGTATTAGGCCATAGGTTAACTGTCAATATTTTTACTGTCAACTTAAATTTCTCTCAGTACATGTACTTATTCCCTCAGCAGTATAAAAATCATTATTTGAAGCTGTTCCAATTTAAGCCTGTCCACTAGGAAAATGGCATAGTTGAGATGCTTATACAACACCATTATACTAAAATTTGGTTTTCAATTTTAAAATATGCACCAATTTGACAGAAAAAAACAATCTAAGACTTGCCAGAACCAATTTATCTGATAATTCGCTTAAACATTATTATCAAAACTTTTCTTACTTACATTTGTATATAGTAAAATTACAATAATTAGTTTTCCATGAATGTTTCATGACTACTCAATTACCCTTTTCTAAAGATGAAGTATTTCTCCTTCAGGAGGGGAAGAGAAAAATACAGCAAAATTTCTAATCTGGACTTTTCATAATTATTTGTATAATCCAATAATTGAACACTACAACAAAACCTTTATCAAAACACACCAGACAGGAAGGACTTCACTGAATGAAGAATGTGGTGCTTGGTTCCAAGTATTCATAAACTCGTCCTAAATAGAATTCTTTGAATTTTGAGCTAAGAATTATGAGAGAAATCACAAAGCTTCTTGCCAAATAATGACTGCAAGAGGAATGAGTTTGTGTATTTTACATTCTGTTCCTTTTTCTTCCCCCATATTAACAGACTGAACGAATCTAATTTTCCTTGAGAAGCAGAAAATGCAAACATTAAAGAGGTAAAAGAACTGTATCGACCAGTTAGCAATTAAGAGTCAGATGACTGGCTCCAGTGTTAGAATACAGAGCTACCTGTCAAACCTTTCTGGGTTTGCAAGAGGAAATTACATTTTTCCTAAATGTATTTTTTTGGCAGTACTGGGGATTGAACCCAGGGGCTTTCTACTTCTGAGCTATACACCCAGCCTGATTTTTTTTTTATTCATTATTTTTGAAACCGGGTCTCACTAAGTTGCAGAGGGCCTCAATGAGTAGCTGAGACTGGCCGCGAACCCGGATCCTCCGATCTCAGCCTCCCAAGTACTGGGATTACAAGTGTGCGCCACCACGCCCGGCTCTAAATGTATTTTGATACGTAGATAGTTATTGGAGAGACAAAGATGAAAAAAGTGATTTGTGTTACCAGAGTGGCTTGATGAAGAACTGAAACAGAATGATAAAATAATGTTTAGAGGAAGGACAAAAAGAAAAATGGCAAGAGGGATCGATTGGAGGGGTCAGAATTTTTCTATACCTTCTCAGAAGTGTTGTTTACACACTTGTCAAAACTCACTGAACTAGATATTATGATTGTGTGTTGTTTTATGTAAAGTGAGCCCCAATTTGAAAAAATTTCACAAAGAAAGAGAGCCCTAAGAGACAAATCAAATGCATTGTATGGATTTCAACTAAAAGAAAAAGGGCATGTGTATGGGGAGTAGACCAACACAATACATGATAATATTAAGAAAATTCTATAAAAATTATTTAGTACACTATAAGTAGTGTGGATATATTTTTCCAAAGAGGTTATTATCTTTTAAAGATAAATTTCTATTCATAAATGAAAAATCTGCAAAACCATAAAACTAAAAAACAGTAGTTAAAAAAACCTTCTTGCTTCAAGTGGGAATAAAAGTAGACTGCTACCTTAATATACAATATCCAAAATAAATACCAATAAATACTATTCTTAAATAAGAACAGTAAGCTTTAAAATTTTATTTATCTAGTAAATAATTCTAACATTTATTTACTCATTTAAAATGCTAAGGCTGCAATTTACAGATGTCTTCTATAAAATGAACTTGTAGCTTCCACCTTCCCAGGCTAGCAGGCTTCACATCTCTGGCTTCTTGGTTTCTTAATACACACAAACACACAAACACACACACACACACACACACACACACACACACACACACACACACCATGTACTAATGACATTCTCTCAAATTCCATATCCACATCCCAAACTATCAGCCTGGTGGATGCAAAATAAACCTCCCAACCTAAACTTACTTTGTCAAAGTTATATTCACAGCATTCAAAGCCATCCTACTGAAAACTTAAAACTCTTGATTGTGTATTTAGTCTCCAAGATTTTTTTAAAAAGTTTCCTCCCTATCATATAAGTTCTCTAAAATTTTACAAAAATTCTACCTATTATTCACAGTTCAAATCAAATTGTTATATCTCTATCAGTAAACATTTTTCAATTTGTCTTAACCAAAATAAATCTCTCTCCTCCATCCTTCTTTAAGCACCATATTATTCTGCATACTTTTTTGATAACAGATTAGTATACTCTATTCCCTGTCTTTATTTACAGTCAAGAGAAATCTAAAAATAACTACTTGTCACCTAAACATATACATCTGTAGTTACACCACCATTCTCTGTGAATCAAAGTAATTGTCAGAGTATATGCAAATTTACAAATGCAACATATGAGTTTGGGAACAAATGATAAGCCTTATGTATAAATGTTAGGATGGGACATAACTATTATAGTATGTGATACTGAGAAAACCTAGGAGCCAAGAATTAACTGAAAATCATGAATACAATTTTTCATATTTATAAAACAACCATGAAAAAAATGAGAAAGACAGAAAGAGACAGAGAGGAGGAAAAAAGTGATACCAATACACAAATACCATGAAAGTTAAAAGACAGAAATACTATATATTTATAGAAGATATGGAGCAACTGGAACTTTCATAAAACAATGGTGAGAATAAAAACTTACACAACCACTTATGTATTCAACAGATATACACACATATGTGTACTCAAAGATTTATGCAAGAATTATCATAGCTGTATCATTGATAATATTCTAAAATTGGGAGGAGGGAAATGTCCTTCAACAAATGGATAAATAACTAGTAACATATAGTGGAATACTATATAATGAAAACGAGTAAACTGCCAAACTATATGCAACTACATGGAAAAATTGCTCATAATGCTAAATGAAAGAATCAAGGTACATATTATATAATTTCATTTATTAAAAATTTTCACATAAGTGAAACTAACATAAGGTGTTAAACACTAGCACACTAGTTACCTGTGGGGAGGAAAAAGAGGGTGGCAGGAGAGATTCTGGGGTGCTGGTAATATTCTATATTTGGGTGTGGGTGCTATTTACATCAGTTTATTCACTTTAGGAAAATTCACTGAGCTGTTCACTTAATAATTTTTGCTGCGTTTTTTTTTGAAAATTCCATTTCAATAACAGTAAACTGTGTACATAAATGCTGATGCAATGATATAAAACTTAAATTTAGGGCCGGGTGTGGTGGTGCACGCTTGTAATCCCAGTACTTGGGAGGCGGAGACTGGAGGATCCGGGTTTGCCGCCAGCCTCACCTACTTAGTGAGGCCCTCCGCAACTTCATGAGACCCGGTTTCAAAATAAAGGATAAAAAATAGGGCTGGGGGTGTAGCTCGGAGGTAAAATGCCCCTGGGTTCGATCCCCGGTACCACAAAAAAATAAATAAATAAATAAAAATAAAAATAAAACTTAAATTTAAAGGCAAATCAAAACTTAAAGGACAAGAAAGGATATTCAAACTGTACTACTAAAAGTTGATTAAGAGCACTCCAGATAAATTAAGAAGAGTATTTCACAGAGGGAGAAAAAATAAGCAAATATGTTCTTTGTGTTTCTGATTTCAGTACATATCTTCTCTTTTATGATCTTGTGTGTAAACATGTCTTTTCATGCACATTGCAAATTTCTTGACGACAGGAATCAAATTTGGGATTTTACATGAAAAATGTTCCTTAACCTGTTGACTGTAAATTGTTCTTAAGACAACATCTAAATTTAGTCCGATTTCCTGCCCCCCAAGCACCAAAAGCAAAAAGGTAAGTTCAGTACATTTATTGTAAAACTTTGAACCAGAAAGAGAAATAAAACACATAATTTAAACACCATAATCCCTGCATTTCTTTAATATTAGTTGTTGCTGTTAAAAAATGTTCTTTTCAGATTTTAATACTCTAAAAACCACCTAAAGGCATAAAATTCTACATAAATTAAGCTTCTTCTCTTGCTGATTACTCTCTGTAATTCTTGGCTATTATGAATATATAAATGAGCCAGGTGTGGTGGCACATACCTGTTATCCCAGTACTTGGGAGGCTGAGACAGGAGGATCTCGGGTTCGAGGAGAGCCTAAGCAAGTAGTACGACTCTCATCCTACCTAGGGAGACCCTGTTTCAAAATAAAATAAAATACGGCTGGGGGTGGAGCTCAGAGGTAGAATGTCCCTGGGTTCAATCCCTAGTACCACACAAAACAAAAATGAAAAATATAAAAGGGAAAGAGTGAATGAACGTTTAGACCAAAAATAGTTTTATTTACAAACCCAAAGAGATAAAGTGACTTTCTCAAGATTCTGCAACTAATTAACTAGTGGGTGAAGTTAGGGTATCATATAAGTCTCCTTGCATTTACACACACACCTCATAAAAATAAGAGAAAAGAAAAAAATTTTGAGGTTACAAGTTACCAAGTGTAGAGCCATTTAGGAAGGACCTGTCTTCTCACTCATTATCTGACTAAAATCTTTCAGTTCTCTCCTTTCCCACTCTCTCTTTAAACCAGCAGTCTTTCTCTGGGTCTCCGCACAAAGAAGAATCCATAGCTGAGGACAACGATGATCAGTTTGACAGGCATTTAAGGAAGAGAATGCACAAGATGATAGTCTGAACACATCAGGAAAAATCATGCCAGTCCAACCTCGCTTTCCTTTCAGATAGAGTCAGTGAGAAGGCAGATGAGGAGTAAACACTTGACACAGTATATGTGGGGTTTGGTAAGACTTTTTACAGAGCCAGTAATGGTATCTTTATGACTAAGATGGCAACTCAGAGCTGGCTGATGATACAATTATGATACTGCTAAACAATATTGAAGATCACTATTTAGGAAAACCAAAACCAAAAGAATAAGCCAAGTCAAAATAGCCATTATTTTGAATAAAGAATCTGGTGTGTGTAGGGTGGGGGGATAAGAAAGGAAGAGGAGTAGACAAAGGAGAGATATAAATGGAGAAAACGTGTGTGTGTGTGTGTGTGTATGCGTGTGTTCACGGAGAAATAAGACATTCTACAGAAAGGTCCACAAGTAGCTAGCCAATTACAGCACTCCAGTCTTTAAAACCTTAAGTTTCAATGAATTAATTCATTACATACAAAATACCATCCTGATTTTTTTTTTACTATTGACAATATATATCTGGCCTAAGACACTGAGAAAGGTTTGCAATGCCTATGTTTATCTAATCCTGTTATGTTTATTGTCATATTGATTTCATACTTAATTTTAGATATTTAAAAACATTTTGACTATTGAAATTGTTTTGTTAAGGCAGATGGCGATAAATTAATAGTTGATTAAAAATTTAAATCATAAGGAATACAAGAATTTTTTAAAACAAAAGTACACTTTCTTGCCTTTATAATATTTAAAACTTTCAAAATTTGAAATTTCTGGTACTTAATCTTTAAAAAGTTAGAAAAAATTATTGAAACTAACTATGTAGTTTCAATACATAGTTGAATACATGGCCTTTTTAAACCAGAATGACAAAAAAGGATAGTCATTAAAATTCAAGAATATATTATCACTATGCTATTGCTTTATATGCCACTAAGAAGGTAAAACATCACTATCAAATACATTTTCAAAAGGTATCCTACAACTGATGAAAAATATGGCACATTTACATGAAAATGTAAGGGATCTATTAACTATGCTAAATTCAAGAGCAATATTCAAGATTGCTTGCTCAATACATCTTCTCTGGTGAAAAAGTCAGTCTGGAACTGTTATAAATCACATTCTAACACTACAGGTGTAGACCAGGAAAAGCTTGCAGGATTTAAGAAGTCTATCTTCCTTTTAAAAATACATAATCATATAACTAGTCAACCAAAAAGCTTACAAATTATATGAATGCTTTAATTTAAAGATTAAATCTAAAATGTCATAAGGTTTAGATTCTGCAAGTATACATATAATTACAGTTATACTACCTCTGATACACAAACGTCAGCTCTGATTGACAGCAACAACCCCTGTAATGGATTCTGACAGTTGGCAGATTAGTCCTGCCCCTGGGACACTACAACGAATCAGTTAGTTCCAACTACTGCCATTTCTATATTTTTTTATGTTCTCTCTTCTCCCATTAATTCACATGCATAAGTGCACACTCACACATGTAAAGCACAAAGTCCTCCCAAGGATCTAGTTATATTTGTGTCAAGGACTGCAGCTTTCAATTATAAAATGAAAACAAAAAAGCTAATTGGAAAATCTTCAAGTACAAAAGTATTATCACAGCACATCGTTTGTTACAAAGTGCAGATCTGGTAAAGCTAAAGCATAAAGAACAGCATCTGAACATATCTTGGTATTTTTATATTAGGGGAAAACATTATGATGCATTTTCAGCTAAATTTTCATATGTAACATTTACCAAATAAACAAGTTCAATTCAATAAGAAATTGGAAAACTTTTGAATGAGCAGAAAATGGAATGCTTGGAAATAGGAGAAAGCACCCTTATCCAAAACTGAACATTTAATAAAATACAGACTACATGTGTTTACATCTGGAGTAGAATTCTCTTTGCTGTTCTTTGGTTCAGTAAAAACACTTTGCCTCAATCTGAGAATATACATACTGAAGTCTAGCCTCATTAGCATATGCTTGTAAAGGCCACAATGCCTGGTTATCCTGAAACTTAATTAATTACACATAATTGAGGAAAATTCAAAATTGTTTACATTTCTGTGTGTTTTTTATTACATAGAGATCTTGCCCTTATCATTCTAACTGCTTGTCTATAGATACCCCAGGATTTCATTCCATTGAAGTCTCACAGAGTAGGCAATTGCTCTAATTTACAATGATGTCTTCACATTCACAAAGACAGGTTATTATTGATGTATGACTAACTTGTAGCAACTTGTTCTATGGTGACTTCTAATCTACACATTTGGAATATGACTTATAGGAAACAGGTTTCCTTGAGTTATCACAAAATAGTGTTTTTTATTTTATATATATACATTGAGCAGTAGGTATTCGGTTTATTTTTATTACAAGTGTTGTAACTATAGAGTTCTACCTGTTAACGATAATCCATTTTAAGCTAGTGCTTAAATATTTATTGAATGTGGTAGCCAAAGAACTATGTTTAAAAGGTACATTTATCTCGGGCCGGGCGTGGTGGTGCACGCTTGTAATCCCAGTACTTTGGGAGGTGGAGACCGGAGGATCCAGGTTCGCGGCCAGCCTCAGCTCTCGCTCTCTCTCTCTCTCTCTCCCTGTCTCTCTCTCTCTCCCTCTCTCTCTCTCTCTCTCTACTTAGTGAGGCCCTCTGCAACTTCGTGAGACCTGGTTTCAAAATAAAGTATAAAAAATAGGGCCGGGGGTGTAGCACGGAGGTAGAATGCCCCTGGGTTCAATCCCCAGTACCGCAAAAAAAAAAAAAAAATCTCATTATGGCATGTAGTTACTTAATGTTTTTTAGTCAGGTGTGGTGGCACATGCCTCTAATCCAAGTACTTGGGAGGCTGAGCCAGGAGAATCGCAGTGTGAAGGCCAGCAGGGCACAGTAACTTACTGAGACCCTGTTTCAAAATAAAATAAGGCTGGGGATGTATCTCAGATGTAGAATGCCCCTGGGAGGGAAATTTGCTACTACCAAGTGATAACTATAAAGGGGATTCTCTTTACTTAGAGCATAACTTAAAAAAAAACACTAGTGGAAAATTAGATAAATTCTATGTATTCATAGTGTCTTCCTAAAATTTAACTAGGACAACATTTTTGACAGGAGATGAGTATCAGACATTTCAACAAGACTCTCAAGAAGAGAACCTGAAGTATTTTTATTACCTATACCATTATGATGTAGGTATTAAAATGTGGATTACAGAATCAGACTGAGTAGTCTGAGTGTCCACCAAAGTGCTTGTTAGCAGAGTGACCTTGGGCAACATACTCAAACTTGCTCTACTTCAATTTCCTCACCTGTAAAATGGGGATAGTAGCAGTACCTACATTTTAGGTTTGTTGTAAAGATTAATTGCATTAATCCATATAAAAATCATTATAGCACCAGGCACATAAGAAACTTACAGAAGTGTTTGTTGTTATTACTACTGCCCCTCTCCCCACTCCTATCATGGACACCACCACTACTCCTCTGGCCAAAAAAAAAAAAAAAAATAACTGGTTAAAAGCTCCTAAAAACACTAAGGTGCCATATCAGGGAAAGAACGAAATCTTAAATAAGATGGTAGCCCAAAATGTTAGCTCTGGCTTATCTATAAAATGTACTCCTAGATAACAAAATGACCTATTTTGCCAAATGAGTTGATACTAGAAAAAATGTCACACAAATCACTTTTACTTCTTCTAGTTAACATATGTATAACTTAGGAGAATACAATGATTGATACCAGCACCATCATCTCCAAACCTAGTTCATCAGAATAAAATCATAGAGTAAGTAGTACATAAAGGTTCCGGGTTAAATCACCAAAAACCTGTATTAACGTTACATAGCATATGCTAAGGGAGAAAGTGCTACGAAGAGGCATGTTTTTTTCTCATTTTTTAAATGGCATTTAGGCCGGGCGTGGTGGCGCACGCTTGTAATCCCAGTACTTTGGGAGGCGGAGACCGGAGGATCCGGGTTCGCGGCCAGCCTCAGCTCTCTCTCTCTCTCTCTCTCTCTCTCTACTTAGTGAGGCCTTCCACAACTTTGTGAGACCCGGTTTCAAAATAAAGTATAAAAAATAGGGCCGGGGGTGTAGCGCGGAGGTAGAACGCCCCTGGGTTCAATCCCCGGTACCGCAAAAAAAAAAAAAAGCCATTTAATTTTCAGGAAGAGCAGGAGCATGTCAGAAGTATAGAATACTGATGTATGTAGTAGAAAATGTTCCCCAAATAATTCGGATATGGCAATTTAAGAATAATTGGCTAAAGCTGAAAAAATTACTTAATTTAAGGGCTCTGCAATTATAAAAGACTAGAGACAATCTACTTATTACATTTTAAAAATACTATTATTAGTGTATTGTAATTATATATCATAGTGAGGTTCAAAATCATAAACAAACATGCACACAGGTTTTGGTGTGCTTACCTTCAGGTCCCACCCTGCTATGCATCCCTCCCTGTGCAAAGTGGGAGATTGGTAGTGATACTTTATTTTTTGATACATGCCATATTTCTAAATGTAAGTATTTTTCAAATTGATACTAATATTTGTGGTTAGTAAGTTCTTGCCTTATAACTTACTGATATCAAGATTTTCCTAAAACTTAATTGTCACTAGAAGACTTAGGATGAGAATAATGACATTTACCTTTATTTTCACTTCATTATTTATAGGAAAACTAGATTTTATAAACCCTATGTGTTATACTATAATTTTATAATAGAAGAAATCTGGCTTTTTACTTAAAGGGAAGAAAATAATAAGCTTTCTATTGGCTTCTTGTCTTTTATTTCATTAGGTTAGCATGATAAACTTTGCAACAAAAATTCTTGAACTAATTTAAAAAAAATCCCCCAATTAATTTCCTACTATTTATTAAACTCCATATAAATCAGAATCATATGATAGGAAAACCCCTAAATGTTAATATAAATCAAAAACAAAATAAAAAAGCAACCATTAATAGAATATGACTTCCACTTCCCACTAGGTAGTATCAACTCTGAAACAAGCTATTTTCCTACAAAGAAATACTCACAGAATAGGCAAAGTTCTTTTTTCTTTTTCAGTGAAATCAAAGATAATTAAGATTCTTGAATGACTTTATACTCTAAGAAAAAGGTCCCACACATAATATATAATTTGCATTCACTGGATAGCTTTTTATGCATCAAAATTGTATTTCTCTCTACCCCCTCCAACCCAAGCATATTAAGAACAGAGTTAAAAGATAATTACATACAGTATTTCTTTACTGAAGGTATTTTAATATATTATATAAATATATATTAAACAACACAAAAGTAAAATTAACCAATAACACTAAGAACTTAATGACAATTCCATGTAACTTGTAATTCATTCATTTACTAATAAAAGTAATGAGACATCCTTCAAAACAGAACTCGTGCTATTTCTTAATGGCATGCCTTCAATGCAGGAAACAGTTATCCTAGAAAGTAATATTTACTTTTTATCATGGAATATTAAAAGTGGTAGGCTTCAAATTCATCATGTATTAATGGTTAAGTTTTTCTAAACTAATCATTCTTCTTAGGCATCAAAACTTTTACATTTCAGGTTCTATTAAAAATTTAGGTATCTCTGAATAAAAAAAAGACTTAAACACTTCATATTGGTAATTGCTTAATTACAAAGATTGGGGATGCAAATAGAAAAAACTGGAGAATGTGATATGTTTAGATTAATAAAAGACTGAACAATCATTACTGCCATTGAAATATACTAATTATATTTGTGCAGTTGCCTAAAAAATTAAACAAAGATTGGCTATCAAGATACAAAAGAACATTGTTGTTGTCTTTTATTCTGGTGTTGAAATAGGTACTATTAAAAACAAATTGCAAAGCCAGACAAATGAATTCAATGAGGAACTTAAGAAGCAAGATCATAAATAACATAAAAACCATGATAATTTCTAACCTACACCAATGCCTCAGAATATTTGGAAATTTCATCACTAAAACTTTGGATTTTCAACTGATTTAAAAACCTGTACCTATGCTTAATAGCTTAGTGAATGATCACTTCAAATAATTAGCATCCTTTACTGATTTATAGAAGAGGCACTCAGTATTTTAATGAGCTAGGGAAATGATTTTATCCTGAATATTCTTCATTGTAAAAGGCAGGAGTTTAGACATTCACAAAATCCAGAAGTTAGCCGGGTGTGGTGGCACACACTTGTAATCCCAGTACTTGGGAGGCTGAGACTGGAGGATCCGTGTTCTCTGCTAGCCTCAGCTACTTAGTGAGGCCCTCTGCAATTAGTGAGAACCTGTTTCAAAATAAAGAATAAAAACTAGGGCTGGGGGGTGCAGCTCGGAGTTAGAATGCCCCTGGGTTCAATCCCCAGAACTGAAAAAAAAAAAAACTCTAGAAGTTAAAAGAAATTTTTCTGTGCTGATCAAAATCTACATTGTGCATCATTTTTCATATGTCTCGGTATTTTATTTCATATTTAACTCAGAAGTTTAAATTTCTTTTCTTTTTAATTCTTTATACAAAAATAGAGTATTGGGTGAGAGAGGGTAGGAGAGAGGGGTGGAGATTCCTTATTATTGTAAGAAAGCTATAAAACTAAGCAATATTTTCCAGAGCAAAATATAATCAATATGGCAATTTTTTTGTGTGTGTGGTACTGGGGATTGAACCCAGGGGCATTCTACCTCCGAGCTACACCCCCAGCCCTATTTTTTTATTCTTATTTTGAAACAGGGTCTCACTAAGTTGCGGAGGGCATCACTAAATAGCTGAGGCTGGCCAGGAACCCAGATCCTCCTGTCTCAGCCTCCCAAGTATTGGGATTACAAGCGTGCGCCACCACAACCGGCTTCAACATGGCAATTTTAATGACTAAATGTATAATATAAAGAGACATGGACTGAAAGTCACAACAGTTTCTAAACAGCTAAAAATGACTAAACGAGTTGCTTGATAGAAAAGGACATCAAAATTAATTTTATAACAATAAATTATGAAGTGAAAAGTTGATAAATATGTTATTCCTGCTATTAATCTATGTTAAAATGATAGGGTGTACAGGGTCATTTGCCATCTTCATTGTTTTACTTAGCAGCGATATCCATGTTTCCAAACTTAGAAGAGTTTTACTTCCCTATTGTATACCTTTCATCTTGTGGTATGCATTTCTGGCCAATCATGCCCACTTTTTTATCTTTCCAATAGAAAAATTTGGAAACACTATGACCAAACATCCAAGCAAGAGCTAAATAAAATATAAAACAGACAATGCAGAGAGTATTCTGCAGGATTCTGGGAATCTGGAAACAGATTCCTCAATGAAAGCCTGACATTTGTAAACTCAAGCCCAGAAACTATAAGTAGTATAGAAGAGGAATGAAGTACTTATCAATAACTGGCTTTCTCTCAACTGTGGCAGAACCTTCTGCATACTGGCAGCTGTGTGTGCCACTACAAAGGAAAACATGCACGCAAGCCTGTGTGCAGGCGCCGCTTCATCTGCAATGCTGTCATGCTCTCTGTGAGCACTGGGTTGCATTGTTCAACAGAACTTTCTGTGAGAATCATAATGTTCTATATCTGCACTATCCATGTCTACACACCAGCGGTAACTACTCAGCAGTTGAAATGAGGCTAGTGCACATAAGAAAAAACTTTCCAATTTTGTTTAATTTTAATTTAAATAATCACATATGACCAGTGAGTGGTTACTATATTTATCAGCACCATATTCCTACTTTAATAAATGAGAAATACACAGCAGGTTTGTGTGTGTAGTCTTTCCCCACCAATTAGTATAACCCACTTGTTGGATTAGTTGATATCATTAAAATTGTAGATATATATCTATTGACAGAAATAATTGTTTGTGATACATAGTTAAAGGATTTTAAAAGCAGCAAACAGAGCAGCTTATTTGTATGGTTTTATTAAAAAATAGCTAATGCTTCCTGAAAAATTATTGTATCTCAAGTACTGTTCTAAATACTTCAGAAGTATAAAGTCAATTAACTTTCAGGTAAAATCATCATCCCAATTTTTAAAAGAACAAATTTTAAAATAAAGAAACTAAGATATACAAGTTTGAATAACTTGACCAGTCACATAACTAGTAAGTGAGGATTTCAACCCCAGTGATCTGTCTCCAGAGACTGCAGTGTTTTCAACTACAGTGATGCACTACCTCTCGTTAAAAACATGCATACACTAGGCATGGTGGTGAACGCCTGTAATCCCAGTACCTAGGATGCTGAACAGGAGGATCTCAGATTGGAGGCCAGCCTCAGCAATTTAGCAAGATCCTCAGCAATTTAGTGAGAACCTGAAAGAACGAAAGAGAGAGAGAAGAAAGAAGAAAAAGAAAGAAAGAAAGAAAGAGAGAGAGAGAGAGAGAGAGAGAGAGAGAGAGAGAAAGAAAGAAAGAAAGAAAGAAAGAAAGAAAGAAAGAAAGAAAGAAAGAAATAGGGCTGGTGATGTAGCACAGAAGTAGAATGGCCCTGGGTTCAATTCCCAATACCAAAAAAAACCCAAAAAAGATATTAATATAATTTACCTCAGCACCAAAAAGAGAAATGGAAAGTTAAATCTTGCCATGTACTTGTAATAACTTGGAGTTAGCTATATTATATTATTTTTGTTCATCTATTTCTTATATTTGCATATAAAAGAATATGCATGGAAACGAGAAGGAAAATGAAAAGTTAAAAGTATTTAAAAGGAATTAAACATGCACTGCAAAAAAAAAACCCTAACATTCTTGTCAATAGAGTCTGACAAGAAAAAAAGTGTGACAAGTTCAAGAAATAAAGGTTCAAAACTTCCCAAATTTGACAAAAGATATAAAGCTACAGATTCCAGAAGCTGAGTAAAGACCAAACAGGGTAAGATCACAGACATTTACAACTAGGCACATCACTAACAAACTTCTGAAAAATAAAGACAAAAACATCTTGAAAGCAGCCTAAGAATAACAACATATTGCATATCAAAGAACAACAGTTTGAATGGGGAGTGGTTTTCTCTTTACAAAGTGTGAAGGCCAGAAAAAAAAGGGGGGGTGCATTATTTCAAGGCCTGAAAGATTCACAAATCTGACAATCACTGACAATTCACAAATCCATAGGCAGCAAAAATATCCTTCAGGAATGGAGGTAAAATAAAGACTTTCTGAGATTTTATGCAGAAAGGCAGCAATAGTGAGTTAGGCATATAATATGGATATCCAGATAAAGGTGCAACCCGAGCATATGTAATATCTAACCTGCCTAGTCTCCATTTCCACTTTACTCACATCTTTTACCCCTAAATATATACATATTTTTAGAGAGAAAATCAATAGAAAAATACTTGGAAATATCTCCATGAGAGAAGAACAAATGAGGGCAGTGTGACATTAAGAGTGTGACCTGGACTCCTGTGCACTAATGCTATCCACAATCTCCCAGCCAAGGTTGCTGGAGATACATCTAGCACAGTGATACAAAAGAAATTCAGGTTTCCCTTCCCTTCCCTGTTGCTGGGGCCTAAGAGATGAAAATAAACTCTCCATTTCCAACCAAAATAGAAAGAAAAACGAACCTGAAATAATCCACCACAATAAACAAAGCTGCAGAGATACACCCCTCCCACTATAAAGGGTAAATAAACAAATGTAAAAGAAGGAGAACAATTTTACAAATCAAAGCAAATGCCTTGCTTTGACACAGGGATACTTCCAGGACAGGAAAAAAATCTTTATTCTAAAGTATGTGACCAGCATTTTCGTTGAGGTTCAAAAGAAACATTGTTCAATGTGATCACTGGAATACACAGCGAGTAGTATAAATAGTAACTCCTCATGAAAAGTACAATTAAGAAAAGAAGTTTGAAATTAATGGTACATACAAAACAATGGAAAATAAGGTTGGAAAATTAGATCGATGTTTTAACCAAGGACAAACTTACTGAGTTTTTTCAAAGTTGCACAAAATTGTTTTTTAGCTGAACACCAAAGTAGTATTTGTTGTCTATAAGAACTGCTTCTCCTGACAATATATCTTAGAATTATATCATTCTGTCTTGTAAAAGGAAATTTTACATTCAAACTTCAATAAAATCATAATTGGTACTAGACCTGACAGTCCCTATTGAACCACAAAATAGATGACATCTAGTATTATACTTAATTTATACAAGATTTTTAACAAGCTAGGATGTTGGACTTAATTCAATAAGCAATAAAGAACCAATGAAAGTTTATGAGCAAGGGAATAATCTGATCATAGTAGCATGACAGAAAATTTGCAAATGAGATTAATTTGCCTTCCCATATAAAAGAAATGACAAAGTATCTGTACTGAGAGACTTAGGGAAAAATGACAAAGGAAACTGAAGATTATGTTTAACATAATCAACATTAACTATTGGGAAACTTGCCAAAAACACAGTAGAAATAATTTTTAAAAGTATTAAAACTTTTTAAAATTAAAAAAATGGGAAAGCAGGAAACTCAAAATTCAAAAGTAAAGGTGAATGTATTTATTACCATATTCTTTGCATTATTTCTTGCTTTGCTCTCTCTACAGCCCAATACAAAAGGCCATTATAGCACCACAGTCTATTAATCTGTGAGATGAATAGAAGGGCAGGGTAAAGAGGTTAGCAACTACATAGTTTCAGGTATAGAAAATTAGCGCTACTGGTAAAATAGGAGGAAAATATAAAGCAAGAATCAGACAAGCGATTCAGTCCATAAACTATTGGTGAGGCTAAGCATATGGTCCCTGTCCTTAGAGAGTCAAAGAATATTGACAAAGAAGATAGAGTGTATCTAGCAAAGGGCAAATAAGGAAAAACAGATGTTTATAAACCTTTAAATATACATAAGTGTAGATAGAGTTTTATTGAGTTTTACTTTCTGCATCTGTAAAATGAAGACACTACCCAACAAGGATTTTGTGAGGATTGAGGAAGGATATACATACGCATTTAGCATAGTGACAGGTGCATAACTTGAATTCAAATGTTACTTTCCTTGTCTTCCCATAAACATTCTTTTATTAGCATTGGTAACATAGTTGGATACAGTACAAGAGCAATCAAAATTTTATTTGATCATACAAATCCCAATTTCTAAGACTACATCAGATCCAAAAGCAGAGACTTTGTGCACCAGGTATGATATGAACATAAATGGTGCTATAGGCAAGAAAGAAAACAGGGCTCATAGGGTTTGAAATGGGTTTTGCAAAGTAAGTAAAATTTGGAAAAATATCAGTGGATAAAGGAAGATATGAAAAGGAGAAAATGCATGAGGAAAGTTCCTGAAGAGTGATGTTCTTTTCAGAAAATGTCATTTGAGCAATATTATTTTTAAAAAAGCAAAATTGTTCTGGCTATAGTTTATTTTGGAAAGTAGTTTAGAGATAAAGTTGAAAAATAGGCTGGATGCAGAATCCAATGGGAGCTTCCCTGTATAGAGTTCTCAAAATATTTTGGCTTTAGGATTCCTTTATACTCTTTTTAAAATAGAAGAATGTAAGCTGGGCGTGGTGGCACATGCTTGTAATCCCAGTACTTGGGAGGCTGAGACAGGAGGATCTCAGGTTCCCAGCCAGCCTCAGCTACTTAGTGAGGCCCTCTGCAACTTAGTGAGACCCTGTTTCAAAATAAAGAATAAAAAATAGGCCTGGGGGTGTAGCCCAGAGGTAGAATGTCCCTGGGTTCAATCCCTGGAACTGCCAAAAAAAAAAAAAAGAATAGAAGAATGTAAATTACTCATTCCATTAGTGATGTTACCAGTGATAACATCACCACACACTCGTGTAGCCTCTGTAAAACTACTATGCACTGGTGGAAAACATGAGACTGAAAGAAATCAACCTCAGAGAGCTGGGGATGCAGATAGTGCAGTGGTAGAGGGCTTGCCTCACATGCAGGAGGGCCTGGACTCAATCCCCACTATGGAGGAGGGGGAAAAAGAAAGAAGGAAGAAAAACAAAAAAAGAAAATAACATCATAGTATTATTATAAAAATAATTTTTTAACTTTGCAGAACCTCTTGAATTCATCTCAAGAAACTCTGGACACTATAGA
The DNA here is from genome assembly GCA_004027185.1 of Glis glis. NCBI lineage: Eukaryota > Metazoa > Chordata > Mammalia > Rodentia > Gliridae > Glis > Glis glis. Next base: position 219 of record PVJS01008372.1, on the reverse strand, counting down.
CCACATTTCAAGAACTGCTACTCTACAGCAACAAGAATGATCAAATCAATAATGGGTTTTTAAAAATGAGTTTGTTAGCTGGGTATGGAGGCGCATGCTTGTAATCCCCAGTACTTGGGAAGCTGAGACAGAAGGATCGGAGGTTTGCAGCCAGCCTCAGCTACTTAGTGAGGCCTCTGCAACTTAGTGAGACCCTGTTTCAATTTTTTTTTTTTTTTT
>PVJS01008371.1:0-53337 GCA_004027185.1 Glis glis | reverse complement strand
GAAAGAAAGAAGGAAGGAAGGAAGGAAGGAAGGAAGGAAGGAAAGAAGGAAGGAAGGAATCAGGAAGGAGGGAGGAAGGAAGGAAGGAAGGAAGGAAGGAAAGAAGGAGAGAGAGAGACAGAAAGAAAGAAAGAAAGAAAGAAAGAAGGAAGGAAGGAAGGAAGGAAGGAAGGAAGGAAAGAAAGAAAGAAAGAAAGAAAGAAAGAAAGAAAGAAAGAAAGAAGGAAAGAAAGAAGGAAAGAGTTTCTAGTTTTTCTATTTCATTTTTACAAACCTTTGGTCCAAGCAGAATTTATTTTGGTGTGAAATAGGACCTCGACTTCCCCCCACTCCCATGCACTCCTCCCTCTCTGGTGGGAGGGGCATCTTAAGCTTTTAGTTCTGAAAATGCCCACAGGAGTGTTTCTCTGCAGTGGCTGTGCGAGGCAGGCGGGACTTCATGGGATTTCTGCTGCAGGCTCGGAGGGTGTCTGACCATCGGACAGCCGGCTCTTTTGTCCTCATTCCTCCTCGGTCCAAGCTGATGACTTGTGTCCAAGAGGCGGACACAGTCACCCACGCTGACAAGTCCCCAAAGAGGAACCTCGCGCTCGTGTGGAAGGCCCCCGCCCAGCCCGTGGGGGACATCAGATTCCTGTAAGACAGTCAGGCTGTTTCTTAGTACCTGAGCCCGCTTTGAAAATGGGGTGGGGGGCTTCTCTTTCCTCTTTCTTATTCTCTGTCCCTTTCCCTGTAGCCATCTTAGAACAAGGTGAGGGTCCAAAGCAGAGAGCCTGTGTGGAAGGGAACCAAGTCAGAACCCCCCCTTTCCGATACCCACAGTCCTGGAGTGTGCTGCCCCCCTTTCTGCAGGCACAGGGGAGTCCTGGCCAACCCCTCCAGGACCTTCTGACTAGAGGACCAAAGAGCTGGTGGCAGGAGAGTAGCGAAAGCACAGAGACAGGACAGATGGACAAATGGACACTTAGACACCTTGACTTGTTCATTTTTTATCAAACGGGTAGACTAAGTCAGGTGCAGTGACGGGTACCCGCATTCCCAGCCACTAGGGAGGCTGGGGCAGGAGGATTGCTTGACCCAGGACTCAGAGGCCAGTCTAGACAACATAGACAGACCCTGTCTCAAAGAATAAATCAATTAGCCAAGCATGGAGGCTGAGGCAGGAGGATCACAGGTTCGAGGCCAGCCTCAGCAACTTATGAGACCCTGTTTCAAGACAAAAAATAAAAAGGGCTGAGAGTGTAGCTTAGAGGTAGAACGCCCCTGGGTTCAATCCCCAGTACCAAGTTCACTAATTAAATTAAAATTAATTAATAAAATGCAGGGCACAGTAATGGCAGCATCAACCTCTTAGGGTGGCATAAGGATGAAAGGGCGACATATGTGAAGTCCTTGGGGCAGCGTCCGCACAGTGAGCTCTATCTAAGCATCGCTATTACTCAAAATGAGATACTTGTTTTATCATTCTTTTCAGATAGTTGCATTGACCAGGAGAGAGACCCCCCTCTCAGGGAAGGGTGTGTGTTCCTAAGTTTCTTTCCCCCACACCCAGAAATATGTGAGGGGGACTGCACCTGGGGGTGGAGGCTCCACACTGCAGGCTTCACCTCTGCCCTGGGAGCCTCCCTCGCCATCTCCTCCTGGAGGCTCCGCGCAGCAGGCGGGAGGCCAGAGGGTGGGTGCAGCCGGCCTCCGTCCCTGCCTTTGGTCCTTGCCTGCCATGGAGGATGTTTGTGGCTTGACGTCTCCTTAAGTCTCCACAGTCCCTTTAATTTCTCAAAGTCCCTCCATCCCTATTTTTGGGTTCACATGGTAGCCTCTGTGCATTACGTAGGAAGTTTTTTAGAAACTATTGTCTCCCTGTGACAGGAAAAGGAGTTAAGTCGCTTGGGAGTTAAGAAGGTGCTCCCAAAATTACCCTGCGGGATCCTTGTCCAGGACACGGTTGACTGAGAATTGACCCCTGATCTCGCTTGGTCCTTGACTCTCTGGGAGGCCCCTGGCCGCTTGGCTCAGCGGCCGCCTCCTGCCTCCCGAATACTTCAAGTGGAAAAACGATGCTTGCCAGTAACTCCTGCCTCAGTGGAACTTTTAGGAGGATAAATAAGATAATGTTTGTGAAAGTGATTTGTACCAAAGAACGGCATTATGTGTTCCAAATATTATTTAGAAGATGCATGACTTCTCTCTGATCCTCAATAGAATCTATAGTTACAATAAAATTGTACAACTGTGCAACAGAATTATGAGACCTTTAATTAATGATATAATTAGCACTATATCAGTAATGGCTAAAAGTAAAGTTGAACATGAAAACTTTTATTTGAGTCTAACCTGTTTAAGGAGACACCTGTTAGTCAAAATGAATGTTTTTTTCCCAGTGCTGGAGATGGAACCCAGGGCTTCATGTACCCTGGACAAGCGCTCTACTGCTGAGTCACACCCCTGCACCCCAAATGAGATCTTTGTGTGTGTGTGTGTGTGTGTGTGTGTGTGTGTGTGCGTGTGTGTGTGTGTTACTAGGGATTGAACCCAGGGGCATTCCACCTCTGAGCTATACATCCCAAGCCCTATTTTATTTTTTGTTTTGAAACAAGGTCTCCCTAGGTTGCTGGGAGTCTCGCTACATTGCTGAGGCTGCTCTCAAACCTGCAATCCTCCTGTCTCAGACTCCCAACTACTGGGATTACAGTCGTGCACCACCATGCCTGGCGAAATGAGAATTTGATGCCTAAATTTATTCAGGAAGGGTGATTGATTTGGATAGACCCTCTCCTATCTTAATTACTTGCAGCCCTTGAGTGTTTGTGTTTTCAAAGAATAAGGTCCCACGAAGGGAAATAAAAAATTTCTCTCTAGTTCTATTCATTTAGACTTTTGTCCTTCATTAGCTTCTAGCATGTTCTCTCCTTGCTATTAGGATGGCTCCGGTACTTTCTAAGGGAAATTAAACCTGTGAATCACTCTGTTCCTTCTTCTCCCAAAGCTTATCAGTAGTGCAGTCGTATTTCATTTACTGGGCAAGGACGGAATCCCCTGTTGTGTCGCAGTGGACCCAGAGCAGAGCGGACTCCGTTGAGCACCTCGGCATGGAGCCCGGGTCCCCAGTGCCAAGTCCCGGTCGAAGGCCCGACGACAGCGAAGGGGTTGCTCCAGGTACGGCTGGCCGCCGCGTTCGTGAGCCTGGTTGTCATCATTATTCTACAGTGATCTATTTTCACTTACAACTTACTGCTGCCAGCTTCCTGTCCCTGCAAAACAAGCAATAAACACCTGTGGTGGCTGACTGCTGATCCTGGGGACAGGGAGGTGATAACACAGCAGCGAGGGGGAGGGGCTGCCTGCGGTTGCTTCCTTCGTTGCAGCAAACACACTTTGTCCGGCTCAACCCAACAAATTAAGTTGAACCCTGGGGTGGACAGTTAGAGCCGTGTTACAGAACCAGAAGACAGCATACATCTTCCACCCACGTTTGCCAGTCGGCACAATACTTCAGCTGTTTTTCCCTAGTCCCCTGAAGCTACGCAGGGAGCAAGAAGAAATGAGCTCTTTTTTCTATTTTTCTTTTTTTTATATAAAAACCCATCCAGGTTTTATTGTTGCTTTCCACTGCAGGCAGATGGCTCTTTGCAGCCGGGGCTGGAGAACAAAATCAGGAATAAGACTGTTTCAATGAGAATCAGCTCTTTCTTGGATTACTGCATGATTTTATCCTCCATCGGCCCAAAGAAGTTCTGTAAAAAGAGACAAAACAAAATTAAAAAAAAAAACTCTAACCAGCCAGAGGGTGTATAAAATACCTGGCAATTCCTGAGCTATGGAGCCCATTCATGCTCTATATTTCTAGTTGAGGGCTCTGAACCAATGTACCCATCAGACACCCAGTTACATCCATAGAAGATCCTCTCCTTAACCTGCTCAAGCACTTTTTCCTTTATTCTTGACTCTTTCCTTAATTCTTTACTAATATTTGTGTGTGTGTTGTTTTGTTTTGTTTTTGTTTTTAAAACAGAGTCTCGCTAAGTTGCTGAGGGCCTCGCTAAGTTGCTGGGGCTGGCCTTGAACCTGCGATTCTCCTGTCTCAGCCTCCCAAGTACTGGGATTATAGGTGTATGCCACCATGCTCAGCTTTCTTTGCTAATATGTTAAGGTCAAAATCCAACCAGAGTTGCTGCCTGTGCTCAATTTACCAGACACAGGCTCAGGGACAGACTACGGCCACCCTCCCTTGTCTGCCTTTGCCTCAAAACCTTTGTCTTCTCCATTGCCCATCACAGCTCCTCCAGCCTTTCTGCCAAGACGCTCCTAAAAGTAGAAGTAAGAGCTCAGGGTGGACTTGGAGGAGACCCTGCACACCCACACATGCTGGGAGTCTCGTGTTTCGTTTCATAACTCAGGGAAATGTCGCATTCTAACCCAAGCATAAATATGCCTGTTTAACGTGGCTATGAATAAAAGTGAGACTCCAGGAGGCAGCGTCACGTCACCCAGTCCTCAGCCTCTCCGATGCCTGCCTGACCCCCGGGAGGCCTTGGTCTCTCTCTGCGGTCACAGATGCCAGTCTGAGCAGCTCACAGGGTAAACTCATTCTGCCCATAACACATCCTCTTCCACGTCTGGCCCTGCCTCTCCTGCCCGTTCCACTACACAGCCCGAAAGATTCCCAAAGGAAAAAGGAGTGCGTGTGTGTGTGTGTGTGTGTGTGTGTGTGTGTGTGCGCGCGCGCGCACGCGCGCGCTGGGGGTCATCTAATAAAATGAAATTGATTTTTTTAACTACGAGAAGACTTCACTAGGTAAATGTAAATTATTAATTGTCAAAATTAGAAAAATAGTACATTGTGTTTCTCAAACATATCTACTAACAAACACTTGGGACGCTTTGGGGGTCCGCCACCAATGAGTTAAGATCTACTTTTACATCTCTGTGTTTTTCCTCTGATATTTCCTCAAACTGGACTCATGATAATCTATGTTGTTTCCAGGGCACAGTTCAATGTCTCTTTGGGAGCCAGGTGTGATGGCACACACCTGTAATCCCTACTTGGGAGGCTGAGGTTCGAGGACAGTCTCAGCAAGTAGTGAAACTCTCATCAATCTAGCAAGACCCTGTTTCAAAATAAAAAATAAAATAGGGTTGGGGGTGTAGCTTGGAGACAGAATGCCCCTGGGTTCAATTCCCAGTACCAAAATAAAAAAAACCCAAAAAAACAAACAAACAAAAACCCACAAATGTCTCTTTTTCTCATACTTCTCGGTAGCTAAGTGCCTTAGTTCCTTGGGGCTGCTATAAGAAGATCTCTTGACTGGGTAATTAATAAACAACAGAAACTGATCGCTCACAGTTCTGGAGGCTGGAAGCCCCGGATCAAGGTGGCAGCAGATTCGGTGCTGGTGAAGGGCCCTATAGATAGTGGCTTCTGTGTGTCCTTGCATGGCAGAAGGGATGAGTAAACTCCTTCAGGCCTCCCTCTCTTTTCTTTTCTGTACTTGGAATTGAAACCATGGCATTCTACCTCCGAGCTACACTCCCAGCCCAGCCCTTTTATTTTTTTATTTTGAAACAGGGTCCCACTAAGTTGTTGAGGTTAGTCTCCAACCTGTGATCCTCCTGACTCAGTTTCCCAAGTACTGGGATTACAGGCGTACACAACCATGCCCGGCTCTCAGGCCTCTCTTCTAAGGGCACTGATTCCATTCATGAGGGCTCTGCCTTCGTGAGAAATCACCTCATAAAGGCCCCACCTCCTAGTAATACTGCACTGGGGACTGGGTTTCAACATATGCATTTGGGGGGGACCTGTTCAGACCATAGCAGCAAGAGTAGTCACCTCCCTAGCTCTGGTGTTAAAGTGCTCATCACATTATAATTTATACGGTTGGGCATGTGGGGATCTCTTTTCCTAGATTTTGATTTCAGGGTCAGCAATTACTAACTAATCTGCCTCACTTTGCACCCCCAGCCACCATTACAATGCCCAGCACGTAGTAGGTCTATCGCAATATCCAAGTGCACCTAGCATTCAGGCAGGAATTCCAAATTGTCACCTTGCTGTGTGTGTCTGGGCTGGGCTGCTCTGTTCTCCTCAATGTTTTTGAGCAATGACAACATTGGAACAAAGGGGCGCCAAACTCTGACCAGGGAAACTCTGCCAACACTGTTTTGGTAAACACCACTGGTCACCCTAATCGTCACGGTGCTTACCTCTCAGCGCACACTGCCTGAGTGCCGGGCCCTGTGCTCCACGATTCTACATCAACGACTTCACCCGCCCCTAACAGCTCTATGCTGTGGGCTCTGTTATTGGTCCCATTTTGCAAATGAGGAAACTGATGCTCCAGGAGGACTTGCCCAAAGCCAGAATTAGCAGAGTGGAGACTTGAACTCAGACATTTAATCTGACTGTGAAACATGTGCTTGCTTGCTGCCCTGGGTGCGGCTATTTCTAATGTTCCAGACCTTCACCTTGGCCAGGCACAGGTGGGAAATCAGGTGGTGAAGGGCGGTGGAGGGCAGTGGTATCACCTCTGCCCATAGCAGACGCTTGGGTCATCATCACCAGGGAAATTTATAGTGCTACTAATATGGCACATAATATAGAGTTTTTTAAAAATTTGAGTTGCGGGGAGCTACTTTTCTAGGTAAAAGCAGTTTTTGGTGAAGGTGAAAACAAAAATACAGTGGTGTCTATATTCCCTGCATGGGGGCTGTTAAGAACGCACAAACCCAGAAGGGCCAGGGACTTCTTTAAAAAGATGTAAGAAATTGGTGCCTTGCTGCTTGGTCAGGGGCTTGTATTACTGGGCAGATCATCTTTATGTTGACACTTTTGAGTGCCTCACATTTAATGATCGTTCTTAAGGCACATTAAAGTCTCCACTATTTACCCTGTTGTCGTACTTGCTTGTATGAATCAATATGGGGGAAACGCCTTTACTCTCTCTTTGTGGCATGTTTGAGCCTCTGCTCAGCTTCCAGTGCCCCATCCCTCTTCAGCAGCAGCTCACAGGTGTCTTTGCTGTTGATCTTTCAGGAGCTGAAGAAGAGGACAACCTAGATTCTGTTCCTGCCAGTACTGGGGTGACAGAGTTGCCTGCGGATGCCGAGACTCTGTCCCAATCACCTTCACACACAGCTACTGCAAGCAGCAATGGCCAACAACCTACTGGGGACAGCAACCCAACCCTAGCACCGTCCTTAGATGTCCATAGGCTGGAGAGGCTTGTGGCCCTCAGGAAATTCTTCTCAGAGGGCTTTGCTTCAAGCCTAAGCACCCACCATAGGTAATGGGTGATGAGGTGTGCCATTTGGGTGGTGGGGCAAGGCTAAATACTGGAGTACTTGATTTGGAGTCTGATAAAAAAAAAACTTAGCTATATTTATTCTCTGAAGTGCATGAGAAACCCTGATTATAGCAGGGCTACTGGTCAAAAGAGCTGGGTATGAAAATCACCCAGGGACACTGTATTCTCTGGGAGGGGCGAGGTCTCTAAGAGGCTGCTATACATAAAACAAAATGCATTTTAATATCTTAAATTTATTTATGATATAATATAAATATATATTTTATATAAAACAATATATGGTAGTTTCTGGTGAGTTCTTCGCTAGTGTCCTCACTCACTTCTCCCCCACATCTCCCTCTGGCTCCTGACTCCAAACTCAGGAGTTATTCCAAGGAAGTCTGGTATCATCAGCGTCAGCATGAGTATTCCACCATGGTTGGAAATACTGATTTTTGACCCAAACACTTCATGACCCCTTTTCAGCCTTTCCATTCTTCCCTTTAGGACTCAGGATGATCCAAGCATTGATTATTCATTGGAAACTTGTCTGTCTTTGGATAGGGATGAACAGGTAAGAGCTTATATTATGAATGGGGGTCAAGGTTGGTAGTTTGAACCCAGAATGGAAAGTTCCAGCCTTGAAAAACAGAGCTATTAGACTAGCAGCTCAAGTCAGAGAGAAGGCAAGAATATGATATACACAAAGTGTCTCTGTACTAGTCAATACCAGCCTTTCCTTTCTAGCAGCATCTCTGAAGTTATCGGCAATTTTAGAAATTGATGGTTTTAGTGATTTGTTTTCCCACTTAGCCTTGGTTAATAATTCCTCTCTTCTCTCCTGCTCCTTCATAACACTGGCCTTGAAACACCACGTATGGCCCCAGAGGTTAGATCAATGGGCAATATAAAATATACATGCCTGCTGATTTACTCATCTTTGAAGTCTTAGAAAGAACACAAAATAAAATATGGTATAATATTCTTACTCAAATTTATTGAAACCTACAGTAAGATTAACTGGTCCCTCTTGCACAGGTCCTACCACAAAAAGACACACTCAAAGCTTTTGGCCATCAGAAATGATACAATCCAGTCAAGTACAGTGGCGCACACCTATAATTCCAGTACTTGGGAGGCTGAGATAGGAGGATCACAGGTTCGAGACCAGCCTCAGCAACTTAGTGAGGCTCTCAGTAACCTAGCAAGACCCTGTTTTAAAACAAAACCTAAACAATGGGGACTGGGGGTATAGCTCAAGGGTAGAATGCCTCTGGGTTCCATCCCCAATACCACAAGAAGGAAGGAAGGAAACAATCCCCAATACCACAAGAAAGAAGGAAGGAAGGAAGGAAGGAAGGAAGGAAGGAAGGAAGGAAGGAAGGAAACAATCCCCTTTGTGGGTTTAGGAAACTTTTCAAGGACCCTAAGTTTATTGGCCTCCACTCTCTGTGTGCAGTTTCCATTAACCACCCCTCCCCATTGATAACAAATGCTCATTTATTTACTTGGGCATTTACACTGAGCTCTTTCAGGAGCAGGTGAGAGGCTGGGTTTTCAGCTGCCTCCTGGGAGTCTTTAGGAAACACAAGTTAGTGATAAAGTTTAGTGGAAAATTGGGAGGAAGATCAGCCTCTTTGACTTCTTTTTTCCTTTTCTTTTCTAGGACAAGATGGTGGGCTCTAATAGGACCCCAACGAGGCCTGCTCTGCACACCATCCATCATTCATGGAACCTCTGGACCTCGGAAGCATTCCCAGGGAGTGGGGTGGAGGCAGCCAGCACAGCCCCTGATGTCCCCTCTGGTCCTGCCAGGCTCCCAGCTGCTGCTGGTGGCTGGTCAGACACATCAAAGCCCTCTGTCAGCTTCCTGCCTAAGTCCAAGCACAAGCAGCCCAGAGTGGGGGCTGGGAGTGGAGAAGGTGGCACGGGCTCCCCCAGGTCTGCGGTTGGGCTAGACGGAGCCAGCGCCCCTTTGGGGATCCAGCTCAGCCCAGCCCAGCTGGGAACCCTGTTTTGCCTGTCGGCCACCTTGGGGATGGCCCTGGTGGCTGGCCTTTGCTGCCTGCACAGCCGGCATTGCCGTAAGCGGACAGAAGTGTCCTCCAGTGAGGCTGCTGTGGATGCCGTTGCCAGGAGCGACGGAGGTGACACTGTGCGTGTCAGGAAGATCGGGGAAAGCAGAATACAACTGGATCTCTCCCTCTGTGGGGAGTCAGAAAACAGTCCTCTGAGAAGTCCCCGTGCCGGGCCTTTCAGTGGCCTCCCTGGACCCTGGAGAGCGGCTCAGTCAAAACAGAGCTAATGAGAATTCCTGATGAGGACTGGGACTCGCTGCCTCCTGTCAGCCCACAGTTAATGGAGGAAGTAGAAAAGGACGGCCTGCTCAGCAGAGGGAGTTCTTCCCCAGCTTTGTTGTCTTAACATCTGTAATTTAGCTGCTTTTTTTTCCCTTTCTGCAATTAGTTCTGTTTGAAGAGTTAAACTCAACACAATGAATATTGTATAACCCGCTCATTAACTAGACTCCCGTGGCCGCAAAGCTTCCTCTGTTGCCTTAAGGAACCCGCTGAAATAGAAATTCTGTCCCTCCTCTGTGTCTCAAACTCATCTCCTCTAAGTCTTTGAAAAAAAACCAAAAAAGTAATGTTGGGTTTGGGGCTCTTGCGAGAAAAAGAGCTGCAGCCCGTGTTTTCCTCTCTGAACCACCCTAGTTTTCTTTTTAAAACTAGAGTCCAAAAAATGGATTCGTGAGGCCTCTGCAACTTAGTGAGACCCTGTTTCAAAATAAAGAATAAAAAATAGGGCTGGGGGTGTAGCTGAGAGGTAGAATACCCCTGGGTTCAATCCCCGATACTGCCACAAAAAAAAAAAAAAAGGAGTTGGAGCTCTGTGATTTAGACAGGTGAATGCAAAGGTATCCGGTCTTCATGGAAACACAGCAGCCCAGCAAAGCTGCCATGGAAATTGATCCAGAGCAAGAAAAATGTTAGAGAGTTGGATTGAACACATCTTTGGGAAAACATATACACTCAGCACAAGGCCATAGTCCCAGAGCAAGTAAGCAAACCTCCCTATCAGGTGTAAATGGATCTGAGGCCTCCCATCCATTTACACTTGGTGAAAGGACTTGTGTTTCCCAACAGCTACAGGATATGTTGCCTTTGCCAAAGGTCAGGCTAAAAAAAATTATTTTACCAGCAGAGTTTGAGAAACAGCCTTACTTGTCTTCTCAGGAAGGAAGTGTCACGGATGGAGACTCTCTGCACTCCGGACTTTCTGAAGATCCTTGATTTAGCAATGGTTGCACAGATCTGTATGGTATCAAAATGAGAGGGTTGACTATAACTCTCAAATATGTCCACCTAATATCTAACTCTGCAATCAGCTGCCTTTCCAGAGGTGACTCTATTAGAGTCACCATCCATTTCAATGTGGAAACAAAAACCAGCACAAAGCTGGAAAGGATGTTTATTCATCTTGCACTTAACTCATAGAGGCAGCGTGCTAGAAACTTTGCATCTATTTTCACATTTAGTCCTCACGATAACTTAAGGAGGAATACGCTCAGTAACTTTCCAAGGACAGCGAGGTATTTGTGACACCTCAATTCAACAACAAAACCATTTTTTTTTGCAGTACCGGGGATTGAACACAGGGGTGTTCTACCTCCGCGCTACGCCCCCGGGCCTATTTTTTATACTTTATTTTGAAACCGGGTCTCACGAAGTTGCGGAGGGCCTCACTAAGGAGAGAGAGAGAGAGAGAGAGAGAGAGCTGAGGCTGGCCGTGAACCCAGATCCTCCGGTCTCCGCCTCCCAAAGTACTGCGATTACAAGCGTGCGCCACCACGCCCAGCACAAAACCATTTTTTTTAATTGGGTGTGTAGGAAAGACACAGATTCTGCTGTTTTTACAGCTACTTTAGCTCATTGGACTTCAATTGCCAGACTCTTTCTCCTCCTGGATCCTGCACTCGGCAGCTCTGTCCCCCAGCTTCAATCACCAAGCACTTGAAGACCTAGGGACTGTATGTGTTATAGGAATGCTATGGGGGAGAAAAACAATGTACTGTACTTCAATGGGGACCACAGGTAACCCTCCTACTAACCCAACCCACCTCAAAGATGTCCTTCTGCAAAAGATGTCCAAGATGCACATGAGGGATCCCCTTAGTGGTGCGTTCTCATCAAGCCACACCATATCAGAGCCAGGTACAGCACGTAGAAATCACCTTCAAGCTCTTCAGGTCCAAGAGGGAACTGTCCTGTGTAAATAGACTGTTTGAGTTATCTATTGACATAGAACAGATTATCCTAAAATGCAGCAGTTTAAAACAAGCACTACCACCATCACCTATTATCCCTCATGATTCTGAGGTTGCCGGGGCTCCGCTGGGCCGTTCTTCTGCTCCTTGTGTGGCCAAGGAGCCGGAACACCAGGCAGAGCTCCCTCGCATGGTCGACAGTTGGTGTTGGCTGGTGATGAACATAGAAAGCAAGTTGGTTCTTGTCTTTGTATCTTCTTACACCAAGGTGGCTGCGTTCCAAGAGGGAGCATTCCAAGCACAGACAACCAGAAGCTGCGGGTCTCTTAAGCACTAGCCTTGGCGTTACATGGCTTCATTCTGCCATTCTCTACTGATCACAGCAAGTCACAGGACCAGCCCTCATTTTTCAAAGGGAAGGACAACAGATTTCACTTTTTGTTTTTGTTTTTGTTTTTATTTTTGTTTGGTATTAGGGAATGAACCCAGGGGCATTCTACCTCCGAGCTACACCCCCAGCCCTTTTTATTTTTTGTTTTGAAACAGGGTCTCACTAAGTTGCTGAGGGCCTCACTAAACTGTTGAGGATGGCCCCAAACCTGTGATCTTCTGTCTCAGCCTCCCAAGTACTGGGATTACAGGAGTGCGCCACTGAGCCCAGCTGGATTTCACTTTTTTTGTGGGAGATGTGGTAAAGGATGTGCAGCTATTTTTAATTCACTATACCTTCTGGTTAGACTGCTGACCTGCAGTGGGAGCTTAAGTGAGAGAACAAGGAGCAACCATTTATCCCTGGGGGAGGCCCTGGGCCACCTCCCTTGCAGAGCATCAAAGGGGGTGAGAGACATCTCTAGATTTTAAGGTTTGGCATTTTCTTTTCTCTGGGTGAGCTTCCAGCTCAGGCAAAATAGCCGAGTGCTGCAGAAGGGTTAGGCGGACCTCTGAGCCCCAGCTTCCTCATCAGAGAACAGCGGATCACATAATTATTCTGCTCATTGCAAAGGTTAAATGCATAAACATTTAGCTATCTGTCTATAACTAACCCATCACGCCATTGTTATCAATGTCACCCTGCACTGCGAGACTGTCTTTAAATCTTGCTCATACAGAGAAATTCCGTGACCCAAAAAAGCTGTCATTCCCTTTCCATGATAACATCTTGATTATTAACTAAGACTAATCATTCTTCTATCTAACATGATGTCTTGCCGCAGCCCCCGTCCCACCCCACTTCCCTGCAGCTTGAGGGGGTCGCGCCACACCAGTTGTCATGGTTCCTGCCTTGTCTGTAGGCCTGGAGTCCTGCCTCCCTTACTGGGCTCCTAAGGTCCTGGAGGCCTGGCTTCAGAGAGATCCCAGAGGGGAGGGAGTAGGAAGTGTTAATATGCAGGCTGTTACTAAAGCAAGACGCCATTAAATGTAAGAAAAAAAAAAGGCAAAGGATTCAAAATGCAACACCTTAAAATAGCATTTTTGGTTTTGTTTTGTAACAATAGCTATAGAATTGTTCAGCCAGCCTCTTGCTGGAGGAAAGGAGGCTTGGGAATAATGGAAAAAAAATGGCTAAAAACTCTGTATCGTGTGTGTGTGTGTGTGTGTGTGTGTGTGTGTGTGTGTATGTGTTTACTGGGGATTAAACCCAGAGGTGTTTGATCTCTGAGCTACTCCCCAAGCCCTATTTTATTTTATTTTTTTTGAAACAGGGTCTCGCTAAGTTACCACAAGCTGGCCTCAAACCTGCAATCCTCCTGTCTCAGCTCCCAAGTATTAGGATTACAGGTGTGCACCACTGTGCTTAGCTTTAAAAACTCTTTATATCTCAAACAAATGTTTTTATTTCTATCATGCTATTTTTTTTTTTTTTTGCGGAACTGGGGATTGAACCCAGGGGCATTCCACCTCCAAGTTACACCCCCAGCCCTATTTTTTTATTCTTTATTTTTGAAACAGGGTCTCACTAAGTTGCAGAGGGCCTCACTAAGTAGCTGAGGCTGGCCACGAACCCCGATCCTCCAGTCTCAGCCTCCCAAGTACTGGGATTATATCATGCTAATTTAATAACCACAGGTCAGGAATAAAGAGTGGGCCTTAATCTTTTTACATTCAGAGACTATTTCTATTTCCAATGAATCTTTCCCCTGCAGATACAATTTTGGTAAATCACAATCTAATGCCTCACCATAGTTTGGCCGAGCTAGCTCACTGTTGAGGCTGTCGGCATTAATTTGCTTTACAATGTTTGTTTTCTTTTAAAAAATTCTAATTAACAACAACAAAAAACCCCACAGAAATAGGTCATTAAGGTGGTAAATATTTAAACAAGTGTCAGGATATTTGAAAAGTTGTTTGGGAAGGGCTGGCAATTTCTGAATAAATTACAGATGATGGCCAGGCCCTCTTCCTGTCTTGGACTTCCAGTATTAATCAGTGACCACAGCTTTTCTGGAATGCAGAATGTTTTGACTTTACTTCACTCCAAACTATCCCTCTTCTACAAGTGGTGCATGGCTAGGAATTTCTTTTATTCAAGTAAAGTGAATTTGCATTAATTTGTTTTATTAAACCTGAGCACTTCTCCATTCTTCTTAAGATATTCTAAAGTACTCTGCACCGTCCAGCCCTAGGGCGTTGCAAAATCAGCCATGGCAATCACTGGGTTAGAACATCATGAGGACCTTTATGATAAAATAAGGCTAATGCTTTTGTTGTTTGTTTATTATGTTCATTCTTTTTTTAACTTATTTATTTTTGTGGCACTAGATATTAAGCCAGGGGCACTTTACCAATGAGCTACATCTCCAGTCCTTTTTATTATTTTGAGAGAGTCTCACTAAGTTGCCCCAGCTGGCCTCAAACTTGCCATCCTGCCTCAGCCTCCTGACTAGCTGGGATTACGGCACCCATTTATTGCGTTAAGTGCAAAACAAAGAAAACGTGAGCATTTGATGAGAATGTTGAGATTCTTGCTCCATTGGCAGTGATGACTGGAGCAGCCAGGAAAATTGCAGACTTCAGGTGTCTTTGAGGCTCATTTATTTATTTTTTTTTCTGCATTTAAAACTTAAATGAGGCCGGGCATGGTGGTGCACACTTGTAATCCCAGTACTTGGGAGGCTGAGACCGGAGGATCCGGGTTCGCAGTCAGTCTCAGCTACTTAATGAGGCCTCCGCAACTTAGTGAGACCCTGTTTCAAAATAAAGAATAAAATATTGGGCTGGGGGTATAGCTCAGAGGTAGAATGGCCCTGGGTTCAATCCCCAACACTATAAACAACAACAACAAAAAACTTAAATGAGTTTATGTCACACTGTCTCTGACTTCTCTAAAGGACTTAAATCTCTTCAGAATACAATGAACTTCTGATGGGGCTGATTAGGTCCTTGGCGACCAGGCTCCCGCACATCACCTGCTCCTGGCTCGCACACATTCGCTGTGCTGCCATGAACGCCCCAGGAACACGCATAGCGCTATTCAGCTCCTATTGTGTTTTGGATACGGAACGTCTCCCCGAAAAGCTCATGTATTGGCAATACAAAAACGTTCAGGGGGAAATAATTAGATCAGGACTTTAATCTCATTTGCAGATAAAGCCACTGATGGGTTAATAATGTGAATGGATTTACTGAGTGGTAACTGTAGGTGTGTGGCTGGAGAAGGTGGGTCATGGGGGGGTGTGGCCTTGGGGACTATATCCTTCCCCGGTCTGTTCCGGGCTTGCTCTCTCTGTTCCTGGCTCCTGAGCAGTTTGCCTCTGCCACGGCCTGCTGCTATGATGTTTCTGCCTTGGAGTTGGCCAACCATGGACTGAACCTCTGAAACCGTGAGCCCAAATGAACCTTTCCTCCTCTAAGTTGCTCATGTCAGGTATTTTGGTCACAGCTATGGAAAAGCTCACTAATATGGCACCCTTGCTCTTGCTGTCCTTCTCTGGAACTCCACTCCCCCAGACATCCACAAGGCCTGAGGACCTTGTTCCACTGTTGCCTCATCAGAGAGGCTGGTCCTAACCTTCCTGCTCCCTGCCTCTGCCCTGCTTTATGACATCTGTGGCACTTCTTACCACTTACATCATGTGTTTATTTGTGTTTTTATTTTCTGCCTCTCCCCATGCTTCATAAAGATAGGGACTTTGTTTTTCTCACTGCTATATCTCCAGTACAGAGCTCCTAGGATAGAGTAAGTAATCAAGAAATGTTGTTGCTGGGCGTGGTGGCGCACGCTTGTAATCCCAGTACTTTGGGAGGCAGAGACCGGAGGATCCGGGTTCGCGGCCAGCCTCAGCTCTCTGTCTCTCTCCCTCTCTCTCCCTCTCTCTCTCTCTCTCTCTCTCTATTTAGTGAGGCTTCCGCAACTTCATGAGACCCGGTTTCAAAATAAAGTATAAAAAATAGGGCTGGGGGTGTAGCACGGAGGTAGAATGCCCCTGGGTTCAATCCCCGGTCCGCAAAAAAAAAAAAAAAAAGAAATGTTGTTAAATGCATGAATGAGAAGTTCAATGTCTCACCAGCTCTTGGTGGGGAGTGTAGCTGGATACATAGCACCTGGGGCAGCTCCAGGGTGCTCAGGAGCTAGACAATGCAGGTTTCTTTCCTGGAGGTAAGTGAAAGTATTCTGTGGGCAACTGTCCCCAGGGCAGCAAGTGCTCTGTGTCTCAGCTCCACGTCTCTAGGAGTGGAGATGAGTCTTAACCTCTCAGTCTCATCCAGGACAAGAAGAAAGCTGAAGGGAGTTTTCCCAACCTAGAATTTCATCTGTGAGCCTATTTTCTTCAGTTTAGAGTCTTGTACAGGGTTTTTCAACCTCCACGCTATCAAAATTTGGGGCTAGATAATTGTTGGTCTTAGGGGCCTTCCTGGACATTGTAGGATATTTAACAGTATATCTGGCCTCTATCCAGTAGATGCCAGTGGTTCCTCCCTCCTGACTTGAAACTACCCAAAGTACCCCCAGACCCGGCCAGATGTCCCTGGAGGCAGAACCACTCCTGTTGGGGAACCTAAGAGACGTAATTATAGGTTCCAAAATGAAGCAGGATTTCCTAAGTGATTCCTCTATTCAGGGATGGAGCAGCCAGTATTGAATAGAGAACTATAAGTTTTAAATTTAAAAGTGGAGTGACTTTAACAATCATCTGACTTGGTGGTTTTTGAATTTTGAAAGTCAAATGGGTTAAAAAAAATCTAAATGCTGTAGTCAATGTTTGGGGCTATCTTTCCCTTTTCTTTCCTCTCCCCTCTTCCTTTCATCTTACATCGAGGCACTGAAATTTAGGACTTCAACAAGCACAGAGAACCATTAACAACACCCTTTAGAGATGACAACAAGGCCCTCAGAAGTGACAAACAGCAAGTTAGTCTGGGGTGGTCCTCAGGTTCCACCCACCCATCCTCACGCCCAAATCGATGTTTCTTTCCACCATTCTTGGCAGCTTGTTTATTTTCTGGGAGCATGTTGGGTGCTGCAAATGTTCCAGTGGATCCAGAGAGGGCCTGGAATCAAGCAAAATAAATAAATAAATAAATAATAAATAAAAAACAAAGGCTTGGAGTGATTCACCTACAGCTGCCATTAGACCTCAGAAGAAAGATAGTAGGACTTTGGGGACTGGTACTCATGGTGGGCCAGGTGAGGGCATGAACTTCCAGTCCATGACAGGCCCCAGCATGGGCTGAAAGGAGGAAAGAGAACAAAAGGGAGAGAGGATGGAGGACCCAGATGGGGAAGGTGCCGATTGTCATTTCCCCACTCCCCAGCTAAGTACGCACCGTCACAGATGTGTCCTGGGGGTTTACAGCCACCATCTTGAACTCGCTGCCTCTCTTTCTCTGGGCTCCACATTTTTCCTTCCTTCAAATGGCACCTTGGGAGCATCTTCCCCTCTCAGCCGATGACAGATGTTCTCTGTAAAGTGTTTTATTTCTTTATAGAGGGAAGAGGCGGCCTGGAAATATAGTCCATTGGATATTAAAGAATGTATTTCCCTGATTTATAGAGCGCCGAGGCAGGGTTGTCTGAGAGTCAAGGAACCAATGGGGATATCCGTTTTGACTAATGATTAATTATTATATCTAAAGTGATGTTTCCCTATCAACTGATAGGCTGGAAAATAGACTAGAGCTTGCTAGGTTAGCACTGCGGGTCACAGATGTTGCCTCTGCATTTTCAGATTATATTATCCATTACAGACAGCACCTTCTCATTTAGAAACATAATTTGTTGTTCTCCCAGACCAAAAAAACAGCTGACATTTCACATGCAAGCCAAAGATTAGAATCACTGCACAGGACCGCATATGGAAGTACATTAGGATGTGGTGTCCCTGAATCAAGGACACCAGGCAGCCGGTGCTGAGATGTAGAGGCGGTGACTTCTGATCTTTATTATGCAAATGCGCAGCCCCATGAGCCAGACTGTTTAACCTCATCAGGGGAAATGTCACTGATCATTTCAAGCTCCAAATGTAGCACAAGCATTAGTACTATTATGTTATTATTATTATTATTTGTAGGGCATATGTAAGCCCAAGCCCTCTGATTAAGCTGACTCCCTACTTGCCAGACTGTCTGGGGCTGAAAATCAACTCCTGTTTATAGTAAACAAATAAACATTTTTTTTCTAATGCTTGTTGATGGGACATTGAATGCATGTTGATGACCACAGACATGGGGGAAGATGAGAATTTCACAAAGTCCAATTTCTACCCCAGAAACTTAACGATGGGCCACCCTTTCTCTTCTCCAGGGCTTTATGCCCAGTGGCAGATGTGACCAGAGGAAGCTTAAAGAATGGAGTTGGAGTGGGAAAAAGGATAGATCTGGGGGTGAAACACGGAGGGGGGCAGGCAGGCATGGCAGTGCATGGAATTCCAGCTACACTGGAGGCTGAGGTAGGAGGATCGCAAGTTCAGGGCCAGCCTGGGCCATTTAGCAAGACTCTGTCTTAACATAAAATAATAATAATTCAAGAAAGGCTGGGGATGTAGCTCAGTGGCAGAGCACTTGGCTAGCATACACAAAACCCTGGGGTCAATCCCTAGTACTGCAAATAAATAATAACAACAACAACAACAACAATAATAATACTAATAATATTAATATGGTAGGGAAGATAAAAAAGAGAGAGATGCTGCATGTTATTAAAAGGGTTTAAAAGGACAAATGTCCTTTATCCTTGCTCATGGGTCATTGCTATCTACTAGAGCCATAAAAAAAAACTAAGAAGCTACTGGTCTGGCGACAAAGAGAAGGAAGTAGATGAGAAGAGCAAAAGCCAAAGACAGCTGGCTGGTAGCCCAGGGAGCGTGAAGGCAAAGTTTAAACAACTTTGAAATCCAGTTCGCTTGACTTCAACTGGCAATGGTCTGACTTTCAGAAGAAGAAACTCGTGATGTGGAAAATGAAGTAAATAAAAGCAAATCAAACTGTGTGAAATTCTAGAAGAAACAAAAATACCAAGTAATACGCTTTCCCTCTTCCTCCCTCAGCCTGGTCTCAGGGTGCTACAGTTTGGATTGTCAAGGCCCCCAAGGGAACATCTGTTCAAGGCCTAGTGTTCTCGGTTTGGTGCTATTGGAATTCGGTGGAAACTCGAAGAGGCGGAGCCTAGGGGGAGGTCTTAGGTCACTGGGAGTGAGCCTGGAAGGGGCACTGTGAATCCAGCCCTTCCTGTTTCCTTTGCTTCCCAGCTGCCATAGGTGAGCAGCTCGCTCCCTGTGACATCTCACACGCCTTCGCCATCTTGTTCTGCCTTGCCACTGGCCCAGAAGCAACAGGGCCAACCAACCACTAACTGAAATGTTTAAACCCATGAGCCAAAATAAACCTTTCCCTTTTTTTAAATTTAAATTAAAAAAACATTTTTTTGGTGGTACTGGGAATTCTACCCTTGAGCTATGCTCCCAGCCCGATTTTATTTTTTATTTTGAGTTGCTAAGTTGCTGAGGCTGGCCTCAAACCTGTGATCCTCCTGTCTCAGCCTCCCAAGTACTGGGATTACAGGTGTATGCCACCACATCTGACACCTTTCCCCTTTTTAAGTTGCTTTACCTCAGTTATCTGTTACAGTAATAGGAAGCTGACCAATACATAGAGGAGAGAGCCAACTTTAATAAGTGACCACAGTCGCCAGGCGTGGTGGCGCACGCTTGTAATCCCAGTACTTGGGAGGCGCAGACCAGAGGATCCGGGTTCGCAGCCAGCCTCAGCTACTTAGTGAGGCCCTCTGCAACTTCGTGAGACCCAGTTTCAAAATAAAGTATAAAAAAATAGGGCTGGGGTGTAGCGCGGAGGTAGAATGCCCCTGGGTTCAATCCCCAGTACCGCAAAAAAAAAAAAAAAAAGTGACCACAGAGGGAGATTGGTCAGTTGCACAACTAGAAAGGATAGAAGCTTCTCCAGAGCCCCTCAGAGCCCCTCTCATCCCACCCCAAATCCTTCCAATATACATACTGATATCAGGGCCCCAGTCCAACTAAATATGATGTCTTGGGAATACAGTCCATATTTTCCAAAGCTTTCCAGGTGATTCTAATGCGGCCAAGCAGAGAAGCACCGCTTGGGCTTCTGATGAATATAAACTCCACAAGGGCAGGACTTCTTGTATGTTTATTTTCTGCTCTGGCCCCAGAATCCGGCACAATGTCTGACACAGAGTGGAGATTGAATGAACATCTGTTCTATGCCAGACACTGGGCTAGCCAGAAACTGAATGCAGATTCAATTTTTGCTGTGAGAGGATGAGACTTCTCTGTAACAGAAACAAGTCTGAAACAAGTCTGTGTAAATGGGCCATTCAACACACCCGTGGGGGACGGTTGCCTCCCAGGGCCCAGGAGCCATGCTGTGGGGCGCACGTCTGTCCCTCACTGTTCCAGCGCAAGTAGACACATGCTATGCTCTCTCTTCCTGGGCATAAAAGAGAAGTCACACCTGTGGAACCAGCAACCGTCTAGAGAGAACGGCCCCAGGAAGGCAACATGGCATCCGGAGGGCTTCCTGTGCATCTGTCCTAGAGGAAACCTTTTGCCTTAACTCCAGCCTTCTCTGTGTCAGTCAACACTGACATGGAGAGGTTGGACATTGAGAAGTAGAGGAGTTGAAAGGGAGGGCTTAGCTGGACGTGGTGGTGCACACCTGTACTTGGGAGGCTAAGACAGGAGGATCGCAGGTTCAAGGACAGCTTCAGCAATATAGCGAGACCCTGTTTTAAAATAAAAAATAAAATAGGGCTGGGGATGTAACTCAGAGGTAGAACGCTCCTGTGTTCAATCCCTAGTACACACACACACACACACACACACACATGAGGGCTTAGATGGAACAAATCCTAAGATGAAGACTTATTTGGAGCCCAAATTAACTTGGGTCGCTGAGGTAAAGATTGACTGAGCACCTCCCTCGTGACAGGATTCACGCTGGAAGCTGAGGCTACGCAGGGTAGTAAGGAGTGGGCCAGTGGCGGGGTGGCCATATTACCTGATTTCAAAGCTGGTTCCAGCATAGGTTCCCAAAGTGGGTGATGCCACCGCTGGGGTGTACTGGAACGAAACATCGATACATACAAGAATGCAGATTTGTCACTGCATCTGTTTATTCCCTTAAAAAAGGTAGATTTCCGGGGGTGGGGAGGAGTTGAGTAATTTTTTGAAAAGGGAGTGGTGAGCCAATTAGCTTGGGAATCTATGCTAGAGCGACCACTAAGCTAAAGGTTATCACGCATCCAGCCTCCCACCTCAAATAATTTCTTCCCTCTCTTCCAAGTATTGGAAGCCCTTTCTTCAAAGGGAATCTGCTCCTAATGGAAGTCCAATATGTAAGCACAATGGCTCTGGGTGGAAGGAAGTCCTCCCCTTTCCCGTCTCCTTTACCTGCCCCTTGTTGCCCCCCCCTCAAAAATCCTCCCCTTGCAGGTGAGCCCCTGGCCCGGCCCCTGGAGAACCCCTTCCGGCACTAGGGACGCGGGGGCAGGCGAGCCCTCGGCCCCGCCCTCGGAGAACCCCTCACCCCCATAGTACCCCAGTGCTGAGGTCAGGGGAGGATGAGCCATGACCCTGCACAGGAGGGACCACAGACAAAGAGAGAAAACCTCAGATGAGTGAAGAAGGTGAACTAACTGGGGGAGATGGGAGGGAAGGAGAGGGAAAAAAATTGGAGCACAGGATGGACATACACAAAGATATCGAAGTCAACTACTATGCTGAAAACAGGAAGGAGAGAGGGGGAGGCGGGGGGGAATTGGGGAGGGCTAATTGACCAATGAGTGCATGTATATGTCAACCACCCTGAAATCCTTCAAGATGTATGTTTGCAATGCACTAATAAAAAAAAAAAAAGGAAAAAATCCTCCCCTTGAATCCTTGGGGGCTGAAGATCTGGGTGGTACCCCACCACTCTGAGGAACCTCTTTCCATAGATCCAGGTTTTTCAGTTGCCACAAAAATAACAATACTGTTACCTAAGAAGTTGATCTGATTGTCCTCTGCTTCTCCAGGCTCAGTGGTGTGACCACATGGCTTTCAGAGGACAGAGGCTCAAGCCATCTTGCTGCTATCTGTGCGGGGCCTGCTGCAGGTTTTTATCTTTCTCCACCGGTGACTGGGGAATAGTCAAAGGTCACATCTGGTGGTCTTTCCTTCCTTCTAGTTGTGACTCAGGGTAGGGGCAGTGATGAGTTCTGCATAAGTAGGTAGTGGCTTTTTCCCAGAGTCAGGAGACGTGTCTCCTTGGCTGTTTTCCTCATGGAGGGAAGCTGAAGAGGGACCTTGGGTGTGGACTTAGATCTGAGTTAGTTTGTTGGAGACCTCAGCATCTCATCAGAACTTAGGCTGTGGGATTCTGAAATCAACTACCACACTTGGGTACCATTGTCATGGGTGGGTGAAACGATACTTGTGGCTAGAGGCATAACCAGTATCCTCACGCTGTACCCTGGCAAGAGCCCTTCAGTCAGGGGCTGAGAAATAGGTGGAGCAGTGTACTGCCAACCCACTCATGACAGCGCAGTATGTCCATAAAAACCTTTGGGCTCAGATATGTTGGAATCTCATTGAGTTTGTCCTCCCTGTTTCTATCAAGCTACATGGCTTAGGGAAAGAGGAAATAAAATATTTGGGAGTAAGGAAGGACTTAGTTTGAAACTTGAAAGTGCTACTGAATAACTCAACAATGTTTGGCACATACTTTCATATTCCTTAAACTCGGTTTTCACATCTGTAAAATGGGGATGATGTGATTCACTTGGCAGACTTATTTTGAACAGTAGATCTTAGGGCTTATCTATTTGAAATGCCATGAGATTCATATTTCACCATTGGGTTCTGCTCTCTGAAAGCACAGACAGCATTTTCTTTATCTTTGTATCTTCAACCCTGAATATAATGAATACCTGGCGCATAGTAGGTGTTTACCTGTAACCTTTGCAGAGAGGCCTGCTCGAATACTTCATCCGAGTAGGTAGTCCCTTGTTACTCATAGCACTCTGTTAGTTTCCTTCATTTGTTTTTTGAACCCAAGAGCATTCTAGCTCTGAGCTACACCCCTAGCCCTATTTTATTTTGAAACAGGGTCTAAGTTGCTGAAGGCCTCGCTAAGTTGCTGAGGCTGGCTTTGAACCTGCAATCTTCCTATCTCAGCCTCCCGAGTCCTGGAATTACAGGTGTGCACCACCATGCCTGGCTTCCTTCATTGCTCTTGAAATGATCTACTTCTGTGGATATTGTCTGTCTCCTCATGAGACCGTAGTTTCCATGAGCTCAGGGACCTTGTCTGTCTGGATGCTCAGAGTCTGCCTGACAGAGTAGCCTACTAAAAATGTATTTCTCAGGTGGACACAAACACGAATGGCTGCTATCTGATGACTACTAGTAGCAGCAGCGGTGTAAAGGGTATTAGAACCAGCCCAAACTGATGAAAATGAAGTTTCTGGAAAGCTCATCAGAGAGGAATGAGAAGGGGCAGACTCCTCTTGATTTTCTTCCCCACAGAAGCCTGCCTGGGAGCCTTTATATAGGACGACCTGGTTCCTCAGGCCTCCGCCAGGAGGCCCTGCGTGCCGTGCCAAACTGAGCAGCAGAGTGAATGAGGTTTTGTGACCGGGACAAGGGCTGTCTCAGAGCCTGGGCTGGCGGGCCACACCCTCTCCCTGGGCTCTGGGCCACTGAAAGGCTCCAGACAGCTGGGCCCCGGCCAAGCCGCTCTGTTCCAGTGGGAAAGCTGACCTTGGCCAGGAAGAGCCAGGAAGAGGCACAAAGGGCTCATTGTCCCACATCCTCCAAGGTGAAGCCGCGGTGTGTGTGTGGCCATAGGGAGGGATGCTCTCCCAGCCCTGGCTCCTTCCTCCACCAAAATAAACCCACTGGGCCAGTCACACGTGTACAGACCAGGAATGCCACCGAGGGGCCCCATCCATTGTCCAATCTGACACACTTCCTTGACTTACAGTTTTAAAATATCGTACATACAACGTTATAATTCCCAGCTCTAAAAGTAATGCACGATTTCGTTTTAGGAACTTCAGGAGGCCTTTATTTCCAGTCCAGGCATGGGAGGTTTTATGGACTTGGGGGAGAAGTGCGGCATGCTTTCAGAGCAAGCGTGAAAGAGGTCTCCCTTGACTGCTCATTTTTATTCAGAAGTTTGGAATCCCAGGCACGCATTTGTAAGACCTGCTACTGCCTCCAGATTCCACTAGAGGGCAGTCTTGGAAAATATTTATAAATTTATATTTTATTGCACCGTCTAGGAAATGGTGCTGTTAAAAAAAAAAAGCTCAACAAAAAGTCCATCTAAATTTCAGGATGAGCTGTCTGCCTTGACTTGGAACGAGTCCTCATTGTTCCAGAAGCTCAGCTGGAGAAGAAAGCAGAGTATAAATGCAGCTGCTGTGCGCTTCCCCATCCTTTTGTCCACATGGGATGCAGCTGGCGACT
Source organism: Glis glis (assembly GCA_004027185.1). NCBI lineage: Eukaryota > Metazoa > Chordata > Mammalia > Rodentia > Gliridae > Glis > Glis glis. Next base: position 28,861 of record PVJS01008371.1, on the reverse strand, counting down.
CAGGCTGCGAAGCTGGCGGCCGGAGCCCTCCCCTCCTCTCCGCCCAAGGCTAGCCTGGTGGGCTCCGGCGAGGCCGGGAAGGGGCTGTGAGGGCCTCATCTGCCCCACCCCCGGCCTGACTGCGGCCTTCGCAGGGACCCCTCCACCAACATTGGCCTCTGCCCTTCCCTCCCAAGCGACCGGAAATCCTCAGAGAAGAGCCAGGAAGGGTCAGGGGGGCGGCCGGGAACCCAACAATTAAAAATAGGGCTCGGGCAGCCAGCCACAGGACCTCGCTCCGTATGTAAATAAGTGTAAATAAGACAGGCCAAGTCTTGGCGCTGGAAGGACACTGAGAGCATTTTGTGCAGCCAGGGCTGTCTAGGGGTGGGGGTGGGGGGAGCAACCCCTTTTATTGTACACAGCCCAATTTAGAAAATAGATTTTAAAAAGAATGTGTGTATGTTTGTGTGTGTGCTGTTTTGAAAAGGAAAAAAAAAAAACCCTAAACCTCAAAAATCAAAAAGAGCCCATCTAAATTTCAGGGTGAGTACTTTGCCTTTACATGGGACTAATTTTCATTCTTCCAGAAGTTCAGCTAGAGAAAAACACCCTGCGAGGTCATATATGTATCTATGAGGCTGTGTGTGTGCGTGTGTTGTTATTTATATAGATAAATAGTATATAAATACCACTAATATATATTTTATTTATATATATTTATAAACATTTTCCTACCCCAAAAGAAAATCGCTACGTTAAATTCCATTGTGGGGGGTGGGGGAAAGAAGACAATTCTTACAACTTAAACTTCTCCCTTGATAAATAGAAGAATATCAGTGGATAAGTTAGAACTGCTTTATAGCTACTGAGACCTCTCTCTGAAGCAGATTTGTTACACAGCACTCAACTCCCCCATCCAGAAATTCGTGACATTTGCGTCGCCCTTGAGAGTTTACATATTCCCTCGGGCGAGTGGCCTCCTTCCATCCTGGAATCAGCCCTAGGAGGGAGGTGCCTTCACACCTCCCTCAGTTAGAGAAGGACGCCATGGCTCAGGGCAGAGAGGTGATCTGAGTGGGCCACACAGCCCCGGCCGGCCGGAGGGGGGTCTGGAACTGGCTCACTTCTTCCAGAGCATCATGGGCCAAGCTGGGGGCCAGGCATGAAGGGAACGCGGCTTCTTGCTCACCTGTCCTTGAAAGCAGGCTCTTGCCATGTGCAGGCAAGCCGTCTACCTTCACTTGGAACTCTTTATTCTTCCAGAAGCTCAGCTAGAGGAGGAGGCCGGAGAACGGAAGACCGCTGCTCTCCTTGGTCCACAGGGGTGTTTCCCTGCCTGGCAAGAGTGCTCTGCGGGGCTGGGCCAGCAGGGGGCACCGCTCTCCTGGAGCAGCACAGCTTTCTGGAAGACCAGGGGCTGTTGCAGTGTCCAATCTGCCTGCTTCACAATCCTGCCCCTCTTAGGAGCCATCCCTTCCGCAGACCTTGGCGCCTCTATAGGGTGTGAGAAGGGCAGGAACAAAGGCCCTGTGGCCTGCTGTGAGGGCTCTGATCGCATCAGTAGGTTAATTCACTGAGGATTAGCTGAATGAACTATTAGGAGGTGGGACCTAGTTGAAGGAGTAGGTTCTAGGGGGCATGTCCTTGGCCCTTTCTTCTCCTCCTCTTTCTCCTCTTCCTCTTCCTCCTCCTCCTCCTCCTCCTCCTCCTCCTCCTTCTTCTTCTTCATGTCCTTGGCCCTTTCCTCCTCCTCCTCCTCCTCCTCCTCCTCCTCCTCCTCCTCCTTCTTCTTCTTCTTTCTCTCTCTCTCTCTCTCTCTCTCTCTCTCTCTCTGATTCTTGGCTGCCAGGAGGTGAGCAGCTTCCCTTTGCCACATCACTCGGCCATCACGTTCTGCCTCACCACAGGCCTAAAAGCCATGAAGCCAGCTGACCATGGACTTGCAGCCTCTGAAACCATGAGCCAAAAACCTTCCTGCTTTAGGCTGATTTTCTTGGGTATTGTGTCACAGTAACGGAAAGCTGATACCCTGTTCTTACCTGCCCTGCATGAGTCCCCTTCTGGGAGGGCCACTGTATTTCCTGAGGAGCTCGAGGCACCAGTGCGAGTCACCACATTGTGCAGACAGCAAGTCCCAGGGCTTCGAGCATCTCCAGGAAGGACTGAGTTACATGGGGGTGCTGTGTAGAAGAACTGAGAGAGGACAAGGCAGAGCCTACCCTCAAGATTCCTCTGAAAATAATTCTCCTATATTATTAAAATATCGAAAAATTTGAGGCACTTAAGTGAACTCCTTTTAGGGCCAAGAAAAAAATGTTCTCTTTAGATATTTTTCTGTTGTGATTTTGTCTGCTTTTCTGTGACTGAATTCCGGGGTACTCTACCTTCAAGCTACACCCCCAACCATTTTTATTTTCTATTTTGAAACAGAGTCTTGCTAAGTTGCTGAGGCTGATATCGAACCTGCGATCCTCCTGTCTCAGCCTCCCGAGTACTGGCATTATAGACTACTCCCTTATTTCAAGACTGTAGAACCAGATTTTCTTTTAGTCATTCTATTTCTTCAGCCTCCTTGTTAAATAATGCCTTCAGAGGGAAAGAAAACACCAACCTATTAATAAAGTGCTCATGGAGGGGTGAGACGAGGGAGATGTCAGACCCCCACGCAGAAATGCCAAAATGCAGGCTCCATCTGACCCCAGAGCCCAGCCTGACACGGGGGCGACTTCCGTGCGACTTCTACTCCGTCTCCAGAGCCCAGAGCTGTTTAGTGCCAAGTGTGATGTGGACACTTGCCTGCTGGACAGAGACAGAAACTCATTTCCCATCTGTCAAGTTGCTTGACACAGTCAGTAATGATTTTCTGCCAGGCAAGGTCTGGCTGGATTTGAACCCGTGACCCAGAGGTAAAGGGCCGGATGTAGGGCTCCCTTCACGATAACCAGCTGCCTGTGCCTTGTTACGCCCGGCCCAGAGCTCTCTCTTTGCATCTGACCACACTTTCTCCTCATCCAGATAAAGTTTGCTTAGATCCTAACCTAGCATCGGGCTGTGGTTCATGTCCCTGCCAGAGCAGGGGATGTGTTTGTGTCCTGGGGGGATAGAAAGGGAAGAGGGGCAAGGCCTGATTCACCTGGGGCCGATAGCCATGTGCTCCTCCCACGCTGGGTGCCTGGGCCTCCCCAGGACCTGTCCATGTCGAAAGGCCAGCCAAGGCCCCAAGGATGCGGGTCTGCAGGGGGTTCTCTGGGTCTCGACTATGCTGGCATTGAAATTGTCGTCGTTATTTGTGCTCATTTGTCCTCTCAGAAGCATCTGTAAATTGATTAGTTGATCGAGTCCCATTCACTGAATGATAATTGAGAGTCACATGCCACTCTCCAAAAATAGTGTTTTGCAATTTGAAGACATCTGTCATCCAGAAACAGAAAAGCAACTTGCTTTGCAGACCTGAGTGTTACCCTATTATTAGATAAATATTGAGCTCCTTCCTATCTGGCAAGCATTCTGCTAATTATTAGGGTTACAGAGATAAACAATATCAGGCCCCTATTGAAATTAATCATTTAGAGGGAGAGAGACATGTGGGAAAAGACAACTTGGTACAACCTGATGAATGACTTAATACTAAGTGAAGAAATTCAGCAGACAATTGAAAACCAAGGACCGATTCTTACAGTGATGGAGGCGTGGAGGGAAACACAGGGTTAACCAGGCGAGAGGCCCAGCGGAATCCAGGCTTCCCCACTCATAAGCCTGGGACTTGGAATTTAGACTCATAGAACCTCTACTTTCTGATCTGTAAAGTGGAAATAATTATACCAACGCCAAGAATTGGCATGGGGATTAAATGGAATAATTCACTTAAAGCAATCTAAGCACTTAGCAGAGTGCCCAGCACACAGGAGATTGACAAATGTCAGCAGGCGGTTGCATGGGTTGGCAAGCAGGCGTTATGGCAGGGAAAAAAAAGAAGAGCTAGGAAAGATATTTTAACACAGTGGTGGGGGCTGCAGAGGGAGGTAGCGGTTGAGGAGAGGTTTTCAGAGGGCACCAATAGAATTTGGTGACTATCTTGATATGAAAAATGGGATGTGGAGGTTGCAGGGCAGGAGGGCCATGTGGTGGCTATGCCAATGGAGGAAGCTGGTCTGGGGAGGATGTCAGAAAAGGAAGGAAGGGCCAGGCGTGGTGGCGCACGCTTGTGGTCCCAGTACTTTGGGAGGCGGAGACCGGAGGATCCGGGTTTGCAGCCAGCCTCAACGCGCATGCGCGCGTGCGCGATCGATTGATGGATCGATCGATCTCTCTCTCTCTCTCCCTCTCTCTGTCTCTCTCTCTGTCTCTGTCTCTGTCTCTCTCTCTCTCTCTACCTAGTGAGGCCCTCCGCAACTTCGTGAGACCCGGTTTCAAAATAAAGTATAAAAAATAGGGCCGGGGGTGTAGCGCGGAGGTAGAATGCCCCTGCGTTCAATCCCCGGTACCGCAAAAAAAAAAAAAAAAAAAGAAAGAAAAGGAAGGAAGGAAGGAGGGAGGGAGGAAGGGAGAGGAAGAAGGAAGAAAGGAAGTAAAGGGAAGGGAGGAGAGGAAGGAAGGGACTTGATTCAGTGATATTTAATGGACCCTGCAATAGATCTTTTGCATAGATAAGAAGTCATGCACAACAGAGCCTAACACTGGCTAACACAGGTCTGCCTGCACTCATCCAATTCCGTTTGCCCAGTTCCCAGCCGTTGTTGAATTATATGCATGACTACCACTTGCTGGGCTCCCACCACATGGTGGGCACCTTGACTGGCTGGGTGTGGGGATTGTCTGTGGTGTTCCACGGTTCTCACTCTGGCTTTGTGTGCAGAGGTGAACTCTTTGCTCCGTCTTCCACATGCACGGGACTCTGATATGGACACAGAGTAGCTGCTAAAGGCAAGGGGACCGTGTTGGGATGCACCACACACGAGACACCAAGAGGAATGGAAGTTGTGGGAAATGTTTATTGGTGGAAAAGATGCAGAATAAGATCTAGCCACAATATGGTTTAGAGCTGGAGTGTCCCCCAAAGTCTCGTGTGTTCGGAGGTGGGCTGTGGGGAAGTGACAGGGTCACGAGAGCCCTGACCTTGTCAGTGGATTAACCCATTGATGGCTGGATGGAAAACTGGGAGGTGGGTGGGACCTGGTTGAAGGAAGTGGGTCACTGGGGCTGTGCCTTGGAAAGGTTGATCTTCTCCCCGGCCCCTTCCTCTCCTTCTTTGCTTCCTGGCTGCCATGAGCTGAGCAGCTTTCTGTCATCATACCATGGTCAGCCCCAACCTCAGGCCCAGAGCAATGAAACCAGCTGACCATGGGCTGAATCTCCGAAACCATGAGTCCAAATAAACATTTCCTCCTCAAAGTTGTTCTTGTCAGTTATTTTGGTCACAGCAACAAAAAACTAATACAGCCATGTTGGCAAAACCAGCCCAGGAAACTACGCTGACCACAGCTCTCTGTGAACACATGGAATTCGATTCTGGAGCTTCTAGCAGTGCACTCAGATCAACGGGATTGCAAGGATTTCCAACTTAGAACAGTCACAAGGAAATGATCAACATCCTCAGGATTTAACTCCTTAGTATGTTGTCTTTTTCTACCAGTTGACTCCAAGGCCTGATATATATGACATACCCTCGGCTCTTTCCTTCCCGTTTTCTGGGATTTCTGAGTTGTGGGACTTTTGACGCGCTCCATGTGAAGAAAGGACAACATCCTCTATGAGAGCGTTGGTTGTAGCACCCAAGTAGAGGTCAGAATCATTGCTACTTTCAAATATGAGAAAATAGCCGGGCGTGGTGGCGCGCGCTTGTAATCCCAGTACTTGGGAGGCTGAGACAGGAGGATCCGGGTTCCTGGCCAGCCTCAGCTACTTAGTGAGGTCCTCCACAACTTAGTGAGACCCTGTTTCAAAATAAAGAATAAAAAATAGGGCTGGGGGTGTAGCTCAGAAGTAGAATGCCCCTGGGCTCAATCCCCAGTACCTCAAAAAAAAAAAAAAGAGAGAGAGAAAATAAGATCTTCCAAGGACAATGTGGTTTGGGGGCTGTAATAGAAAGTCAGGAAAATCTGTTTGAATCCCAACTCCACTGTTTTAGGAGCTGTGAGGTTGGATTTGCTACTTATCTTTTTGGCCTTAGTTTGCTTATCTGTGCAGAGCAGAGAATAATGGCACATCCCTTCCTGGAGTCATGGAAAGAACTAAATGAGACATGTAAGTAAGGAACTTGGTAGCTGTCTGTAGCACAGAGGTACACTAGGGTCATGAGGACCAATGGTGCACATACGTCTCTTCCTAATTCCACCTCCATTAATGGTGTGTTGGTATCTTGAGATCAGCCAGGGTGGAGTGTTTACACCACAGAAATGGGCAGGAGCTACAAACTAGAGCACTGCCCATCAGCCATATTGCTAAATCTCCTTATTCATCTGAATATATATTAACTTTTATTTTGATATACAGTAATGGCTTGAGAATGAGTTTCATGTTCTGTGGGAAATATTCTCTCCCTCCCCAAGACTTCTAGAAATTTCTATTCTTCTGATCATCTCATAAACAGAAAAGAATTGCTTCCTAGGACTTGGTATCTTTTTCTTTTTCTTTTTTTCTTTTTTTGGTACTGGGGATTGAAGCCAGGGGCATTCTACCTCCGAGCTGTACCCCCAGCTTTTTTAATTTTATTTTTTTGTTTTGAAACAGGGTCTCACTATGTTGCTGAGGCTGCTGCTGAACCTTCGATCCTCCTGTCTCAGCCTCCCAAGTACTGGGATTACAGGCATGCACTACCACGCCCAGCTGACTTGCTGTCTTTCTAACTGGAATGTTCTACTTTCTCTCCTCCTATATTACCTCTTGGTGGATGTTGAAACTTTTACTTTATTTTCTTCCAAATGAATGAGCATGTCTAACGTAAAGCATATTCTTATGAAAACTTGTTTCATTTGGGGGGTGAGGGCAGAGAAGGTAGATATTTTAGAATTGCAAAAAGTACAAATAAATTATGGATGCTGATACCACCATCACCACCCCTGCCACTCACATGGGTTTTTCTGTGTGCCAGGCTCCTCCTTAAGTGCATTCAGCTACTGTTTTAGGAGGCTCCTCCTCCTCCTTTTCCTCTTCTTGTGCTGCTGGGGATGGAGCCCAGGGCTTGGCGCATGCTAGGCAAGTGCTCTTACCACTGAGCTACCTCTCCGGCACTTACCGGGCATCTTTTTCCGTTTCTAGTTGTGTTGTGAGCTCTCTACTTCTCTTTTTCTCCTCTCCTCTTTCTTGTCCCCTCATTCTTGGACCTCTCGGTCCCCTTTCCCAAGCTGTTTACTCCAATTCAAAATTCCTCTCACCTCTTAGGTTGTGCATAGAGGCTTCCTCTTTCTCAGCAAAAGATGTTTTGCTTGAGAGATGGGCCACGGCCGACATGAATCATGGCATCCCTTCCAGACGGAGCAGAAGTAGCACCGTTTGTGTTATGCTCTTGCGATAATCTCCCCAAAGTGTGATTGAAGTAAAATGTAAAATTAGAGACCTCCTCTGCATTCCTGCTTCCTTGGAGTAAGGACTATTAAACATAGTCTAGTAGGGTTTAAAATGCTCCTACTTATTAATTTTGTGTCCTTGAGCCATACACTTAGACTGTGACTCAATGTTCTCATCTATAAAAGGGGACTTTATACTACCCACTTGAGAGGGTTAAATGAGATAACGTACAGACATAAAGGAGGAGCTTAATAAATGTGGGTTATAATTATCCTTCCAAACCTTTTTATGTATACAATGCTCCTACATTTGTTTTCTTTCTTTTTCTTTTTTTTTTATAGCATCCCTACATTTCTTTCTTTCTCACTTTCTTCTTCTTTTTTTTTTTCTGTACTGGGGATTGAACCCAGGGGCTCTACCACTGAGCTATACCCCCAGCCTTTTCCTGAATTTTATTTATTTATTTTTGAAACAGGGTCTCACTAGGTTACTGTGCTCTGGCTTGGAACCTGCGATTCTCCTGTGTGAGCCTCCAAGTCCTGAGATTACAGGTGTGTGTCACTGTGCCTAGATTTATCTTTTATTTTGAGACATGGTCTTGCTAAGTTTCCCAGGTTAGACTAGAACTTGCAATTCTCCTGCCTCAGCATCCTGAGTTGCTGGGATTACAGGTGTGCACTGCTGTGCCCGGCACCTACAGTTGTAACATGTATTTTGTCTAATAAAAATGTTGGACCTATAAAAGTTGGATCAAAAGTGCACATTTTTCCTGAAATTTACTTTTTCTTCCTACTCAACAATATATTGTTATTACAAGGCAATCTACCCTCATTCCTTTGAGTGGCTCAAAAACATTTTATAGGAATATACCATTGATTATTTAAATATCCTCCTGCTTTGGGGGACATGAGTGGTCTTTTCAACCTTAGTAATGATCTCAAAGCATTCTTGTGAATAGATCTATGCACATTTGTCTGTTTCCGCAGGGTAGATTCCAGAGGTGAAAGAAATGGGTTAAGGAGAACACATATATTTAAGCTTTTGGTGAGACTGTTAATCAGCCGCCACAGATCCCATCTTACAGCTCCACTAGCAGGGCATGCCTGCCTTCTCCCACACCCTTGCCACTATCTGGAAATTGTTAAATTTTAAACTTTTTGTCAATATCTTAGGTGAAAAATAGTATTTCACTGAAGTGGAGATCTTGATCCAAACCTTGAAACATGCCTACTAATGCTTTTTATTCAGTCTCCAGTGCATTGCCCTTCTATCTTTTGCCGCTTTCCTAGTGTCTGGAAGAGTCCCGTCCTCCTGCCCTCCACGCTCTCCTCTGGGGCGCGTCTTGTCTGGGACATGCATTGACTCGTTCCAGTGCCAGGTCAGGAATGGCAGCCGGTCTTCACAAGAGGAAAGGGGAAATGCTGGGGCTTCTGTCAGGTTATATAGCCATCAAGGGAAGCTGGCTTTTTAAAGCATCTCCTGGCTGTTGCAAGCGGGCCCTGGGGCACGTCCAAGAAGTCAGAGAAAGAACAGGAGATCGCTAAATGTCTGTGAACTTGGGGGTTGGGGAGCAAAGGGAAGAGGAATCACTGCTAACTCGGCAGGCAGGTGGAGCTGGGAAGGTGGTCTGCGGGACTTGCAGGTGGCAGGGTGGTTGGGAGGCGGGTGGGAACGGGATGTCTATGATTCAGTTTAGGCCTGTTCATTGCAAACATTCAGCATGTCCAGACTTCTGTAGAAATCAAGTATTGGGAGCCAAATTCCAAGACTGGGAGGGTGGAGCTCACAGCAGAGAACTGCCGGGGCTTGAGATGCCCGCGAGTTCAGTGGGAGTCTGGGAAAGCCCACGTGGGCTCATCTGGATGACAATTGTACGAGTCAGGCCAGCCCTGTGATTTCAGTGCCCTCGTCTGCATTACTGACAACAACCACCTGGCTCCTACTGACACTTGGAGTTGACACCACTTAGCGTGTGAACCGGAGTGCTCATAATTGGGCTGGAAGGTACCTACTCCAGGGTCTATGAGAATTTTTTTGCCCCTTTAAATGAGGTTAGTAGTTTATTCACATTTGGGGGGGTACTAGGGTTTGAATCCAGGGGCATTCTACTTCTGAGCTACATCCCCCGCCCTATTTATTTTTTGTTTTGAAACAGGGTCTTGCTAGGTTGCTGAGAGTGGCTATGTTGCTGAGGCTGGCCTTGAACCTGCAATCCTCCTGTCTCAGCCTCCCAAGTACTGGGACCACAAGTGTGCACCACCACACCTGGCTGTTTATTCACATTTGAGAAGAACTGTCCTATAGTATAAATAAGATTTACAAAAGAGAAGTCTTAGAAGACCTTCTTTTGTTTATTGTTTATATACAAACTGATGATGACAATATTTACCTAGTATTGATAGTATGTCAGAATTCTATACGGAAATGCTTTATTTTTTAATGTATACAAAGCACTCACCAATGCAGATCAACCTAACCTGATTTAGCCTGAATTATTGAGGGTCTATTGTTCTGTCAAAGCACAAGATGAAAGTTGTTTGCATGTCACACCTGTGGTCTCGCGGGGACAGGTAATATTTACACAGCTAGGAAGGAATGCATTGCGATGAGGATCACCAGGCAGTACATCATGGTTTGATTCAAACAGGAAGAGTAGTAAAAGGTCAGTTTTCCTTCTAAATTAGTAATGGTCTCTATACAGGGAGGAACGCTCGTCATTTTGAAGGCTCATGAACTACCTTTTAGGATCACATTTTGGAAAGACCATATATTTTTTTTTCTGCCATTATTCTGAGCCAGGCGTTGTGTGGGGCACAGAAGAAAAACAGATGAGCACTATACTGGAGACAGGGATGTAGAATATGCGAGAGTTTCAGAAGACATGAGGGACAGAGGCAGCACTGGCTGGGAGGCCAGGAAAGTCCCCCAAGGAGGCGACATTTTCTCCAGGCTTCTGAGGAAGAGGATTTCTAAGCCAAGAAGACAGCAAAAATAGGAACACAAAGGTATGAAATTCTACACAGGTAACTTGCTTATCAAAGAAACACTGGGTTTGGGAAAGGCATACTATGTTTCATCTTTCCTATTGCTCAAAAATATGACAAAGATAACAAGAATTCAGTTCACCTAGATTTTGTCCATTCTGTTGTGCTTCTCTTTTGGTCCACACCCCCGATGCAGGGAAACATATCTCTAATAAAAAAGCAAGAGCTGTTATGAATTTTAACATTATGGTATAGTGAGGTATGGATTGGATACCTGCAGAGACCATCAAGTTTACGTCTATTTATCCACAAATGGTAGAATCCTGCTACAACGGCTCTCAGAGACACTAGGAAGGCACCAGAGCACATCCGAAATCAGGTCGAATAAGTCACAGATTCTCTTGTGATTTCTCAAGCATCTCTTTGTTTAATTATAGAATTATTTTCATCTTCCATTCATCATAAATAATCCTCTTCATCACTTAGCCATCCTTTTGAAAAAATTTGGTATTTAGCATAAACACTGAACATTATCCAGAGGTGAATTAGTTTTAAACAGAACAGGGAAGGATTTTTTAAAAAAAATCTACAAAAATTTTTAAAACTTAGAAGAACATGTGTAAAGATCAATATTATCATCCCTTACAAATCAAATTTCATAACAGCCATTTAAAAATACAGGTGGAAAATGATTAAACATAAATATAATCTGATGTATTCCTTTCATAAATACATTTGGACAAAACAAATGTGTAAAACAGATACTTTGACAGTGCATAAACATAATAAAATATTTTAAGTTCTGAATAATTAAATGCCAATAATCATGAGTTAAAAATAAATTTTGATTTTATTTTCTGTTGGAAAAATATGCTACAGCATTTGTGTAAAAAAAAAAAAAGAAATAGCCATAAACATATCACCAAAGCCACCAAAATTCACTATGTAAAGAAGACTGTGTGAAAACAAGACACATTTTTAAAGCAAAAGGTAAAATGTTATAGCATTTTCAGTTGAATTTATCCCATAATCACACCTACTATAGGTGTTAGACAATAGAGGTAGGTAAGTTGAAGGGGAAATCAGTATTCAAATGAAAAGGGAGAAAGATTTTTATGTAGCCCAGACAGATAAACTGACATTTTAATTTATTCTAAAACCCTAAGAGGCTTGTAGGAACAGAGAAGGAAAACCTTTCTGTGTTCCACAGGTAAGCGTCAACAATACCAAGCAAAAGCACTGTAGGTGTAGACACAGCAATTCTTGATAACAGTGTGCACTCCAGCCCTTCAGCCCAGATGTTTGCAGGGTCTGGCACTAGCCTTAGTATGCTTGTGAAATCTATGAGGTTCAGTGGCACTAAAATGAGCCAGACGTAACCAAAGATGAGACCTGGTAGTAACAACAGTATAAATTTACACTACTGACAAACCTGGTAAGTTTGGAAGGAATGAGTTTTTTGTTGTGGATGTAACAACAACGACACAGATGGCTGCTGAGGCTGTAGCAGGTCTCAGTGAGACCCAGGATGCTAAATATCATCTGTCAGATCAAGAAGGGCCACGTCGGGAGAAAGTGACGGAATGGTGTGCAGAAGACACATAAGTTCCCTAATTCAATATATTGCTTTATTCTCTATTTGGGGCCAGTGAAAGTTCTCCCAGGCATAATAAAAGCAAATATTGGATACTCTTTTGAAAGTGGGTGCCCAATTGTGGACTAATCACACTCGATATTTTGGTTAATGAATGGTCTTGTGCTTTCTCTGCCTGTTTTCTTTCCATCTGGCTAGGCAGAGTATGTTTAAGTAACATTTGTTTGTATCCATGACCTTTCTATTTATTCATAAGAGCAATATGATTTAACTTTTTAAAAAATGTTGCAAACATTTGTCAAATCTGAGAAGGAAATTCTCATTAATAAATTGTCTTAAGTGTGCTTAATTCTAGGATGTAACAGACTGCTTCTCACCAAAAGGGACAATTTGGAAAAGTGGTGAGCGCATCCGTGTAACAAGAAGAGAGTTTTGGTCTCAGTCGTGGAATGAGAATGGAATCCATCACTAACTGTCGCTGCTGTCAAACTGATATAACATTGTCACATCTGAGATTTGGCTGTTGCCGGTGTGTGAATGTGTAGGGAAACAGGTAAGACAGAAATTATGGAAGATCTTTCTTCCATAAAAACATATTGCAATATAATTTAAAAACCTGAAAACCAAATCCTGTAGTTTACCTCAAAACTTCACGTTCTTCACTCATAAACTCAAAACATCGGGCCCTTTCTTTGAAGCAGCTTATAATAAATTTAAGACACAACCCTACGATTTCTGATGATGGGACTGAAGAATTTCTGTGTGGAAACTATTTGAAGGAATGTCTAAAAATGATGTCAAGGAATGCAGAGATAGCTTACACTTTCCGCAGCTATTCGATCCATGACCCCTGCTGAGATGATAAGGAAGAGGCATGTCACAGTTGTAGGAACAAAAAAAAAAAAAAAAGGAATCACGCAGTGAATCAAAGTATGCGCAAATAAGACTTTGGAAATTTTCACTGTCATCAGAAGGGTGTCTTCCTGATGGTGTGACCTCATTTCAAACATTACAGTCACTTCACAGAGTGGTACTGCACACGAGGTGGCACGGGGAAAGCATGTTAGCTTTTTGTCCCTTACTATGACTGTTTCCTGCATTAGGAAAAAATGAACTCCCAAATATTGTACCACCCCTGGAAGTAACCAACAGAGTATGTTTTGGAGATGACGTTCTTATCAAACACATTTTAAGGCACTTAAACAGGTGTATCATATTTCTCCGTAAAAAAATAAAATATGCATCGAAGCAACATTCACAAGTACAAGTCTTCAGAATTGTCTCTATGTACAATCCTGTACATGTATGTACACTGCTAGAGAGGATGCCTCCTCTGTTATACGGGTGGTCTCGTCAGCTTCACTCCCTACAAGAAAGGAAAACACAGTCAGAGTTGGACAGTATCCACACTCAAGGTGAAAGCCGCGATTAATCCCAGGTAACTGATGCTGCTAGAAGGAGGAAGAGGCCGTGGCTGTAGCTCAGCTCTGGAATGTCTCCTGAGGCTCTTGTGTTAAAAGGCTTGGTTCCCATCTTGGGGCTACTGGGAGGTGGTGGGGCCTTTAAGGGGTGGGGCCTAGTGGAAGGAAGCTAGGTCATTGGGGGCGTGTCCTTGAAGGGGCTGTGGGACTCTGGTCTCTTCTCTCTCTCCTTTGCTTCCCAGCCATGAGATGAGTGGTTTTGCTCTATTATGTGCCACTACTATGATGCGCTGCCTCTCCACAGGCCCCAAAGCACAGGACCAATTGATCACAGACTGAGACCCCCAAACTGCGAGCTGGAGTAAAGCTTTTCTCTTCATAAATTATCTCAGGTATTTGTCACAGTAATGGAAAACTGACTGACATACCCTCCCAGATGCATTCTGTAATTGATAATCCAGACCTCTGGATGCAGACTTACCTGCCTACCTTACTGGCCAGAGGACTTTGCCATCTCCCCTGAGCCTGGACTGGCTGTACAGTTCTGCTCTGCACTAGACAGTGGCTTTGGGTCTCAGTATTGTTTGCAAAGCAGAGGAGGTACAATAAATACCCCAAGGATGGACTCTTTGTATTTATTTTAGTGGTCAAATATTCCAGGCTTTCTGGATTATTCTAAGTTAGCCAGTGTTTCTATGCAAAGGGAAAACGAATGGCATTGTCCGACTGAGTCTCCTTTTTGAAAATGCTTCTGTTATTCTATAGAACAAATCTCAAAGCTTTGAAAAACATGTAGAAGAAAAACCCACTCTTACTACCTTGCTGTTCACTGTGACTGCACATTGTTGATAAGAGTAGTAGGGTTTTCAATTTTCTTCATTCTTTGTCAAAATTTGTATGTATAAATTCTGAGTGGCAATGAACATACATGTTGATAAACATACGCATAGATCTAATAGAGTTTTCAAGAGCCAGGCGTGGTGGCGCACGCTTGTAATCCCAGTACTTTGGGAGGCGGAGACCGGAGGATCCGGGTTCACGGCCAGCCTCAGCTCTCTCTCTCTCTCTCTCTCCCTGTCTCTCTCTCTCTCTCTCTACTTAGTGAGGCCCTCTGCAACTTCATGAGACCTGGTTTCAAAATAAAGTATAAAAAATAGGGCTGGGGGTGTAGCGTGGAGGTAGAACGCCCCTGGGTTCAATCCTCGGTACCGCGAAAAAAAAATACTTCTTACTAAAAGAGTTTTCAACAAGGATGAATAGTATGATACTCCTTGGCTAAGTCTGAGTAAAAGGCTCAGAGCCTGGAGTGGTACCTAACAGAGAACAGAACTCACTCACATTTTGTTAACGAACTCAAGTAGTGAATATATGGGATGGCCTTAACTTTTCAGGCAGGATACTGGGGGCCTAGGGTGAGCCTTGTAAAAGTGATATTACATTTCCTTGCTGGGTGTGATGGCATATGCCTGTAATCCCAATACTTGGAAGGCTGAGACAAGAGGATCACAGGTTCAAGACCAGCCTTAGCCACTTAGCAAGGCTCTTAGCAACTTAGTGAGACCCTGCTTCCAAATAAAAAAATAAAATAGAGATGGGGGTATAGCTTGGAAGTAGAATGCCCCTGGGTTCAATCCCAGGGGCACCACAAAAACAAAACAGAACATTTGTCTGGAATGTCACTGTGGTATTGGGGAAAGACAGGGGAAATAGACCAGGGTTCCAAAATACGAAGCCTAGCACCCACTAAGCTACCCATAGGACCTCGGGCAAGTTGCTCTTCCCCTTGGGTTTATTTCCTAACCTGTAAAATGGGACTAGCAAAGCCTGCTGTGGACATCGTTGTCCATAAGCTCTGAGCCCAGACAGGGTGGCTCAAGATCTGGCCTCTGAACCAGGGAAAGGATGGGCCCTGCTTGGCATGCACAGCTCAACGGGTGGTACTGTGGGCATTCCGCTTCCAGAGACCAGGGACAGGGCACAGTGAGCTTAGTTATTGGATGTCTCTTCTTCCCACAAATCTGGTAGCGGGCACTGCCTCATGTACACACAAAAAAACGAGTCTTGGCAGACCAAGCCACTGGGAAAGCTGTTGTGCTCTATGCATGGTCTAAAGTTCTTTGAACCACTGGTTTACTTTATTTTGGTTGATAATTTAGGAAATCACATTTACAAAGATCTAATATGGAACAAGAATCTGTGCTAAGTATGGTGAAGTTAGTACTGTGTGGGCTCCTTTGCTACTTTTATTTTTTAACACCAAACACAGTTTTGACAGACAAAGAAGTTATTGTGGGTCTGGGAAATTAAAAATGAAGTCGTCATGCTGAATAAATCCAGCTTCTACCATATTTAGAAAGGCATGTGAAATCAGGAGGAAAGATCTGGTGGAGCAAAGATGGTGTGCACAAGAAGAGGTTGCATATCGAGTACCCCGTGTAAAGTACCCTTCAATATGAGTGAATTTTAAAAAGCATTTAGAAGCTGCATTTTAAGTGTAGTTACATTTTATGACAATTTAACTCTCAATCCTCCCGTTGAAATTGAAATGGATTGTTGTATTTAGTTAGGAAAATATGTAGCTGAGAACAATGGTGTGCTCACAAAAGCTGGCATTTCAATCCGATCTGGATCCACATGAGATCTTTCTACAGCCTCACCTTCTGTCTTGACACCATCCAGGATTTTATTGTTGGCACCAACACACTTCCCAGAAGGATCTGAGCTGGGTGGTAGATGAGCAAAGGCATGGATATTAACGAGAGATGCTCGTGGCCCGCAAACACTATCTTCAGCATCGGGATTCCTGATGAACAAAGAAGACAGAAAACCTAGAGGCAAATTCAGGTTGTCACCAAATTCAAGACATAGTCTCTTAAAATCAGAACTTTGGAATAGATTGTTACCATACTTCCCTGTGTGTATTCACAGAACTAAGATGGGGCAGGTCTCAAATGGGTTAACAAATCTTTCCATCTTCCTTTCACTACATAAAGTTCTAAGCTCTAACCACAACAGACAAAAGTGAAGGGTCGCCCGTGTCCCAGGGACCAAGCACTTTCACTGCAAATCAGCAGTCCACCCATCAAGGGGGAAGAAGACTGTGTGGAATGGAGGTGCTCTAAGAAGGCTGAAAAATACTGTAAGTAGAGGTTAAAAATGGGTCTCTTCCTGCTCCGTGGTGAGACAGTCTGTTGGTCTTTAGAAGCCTAGACTGGCACATTGCAAAGCCCCAACGCTGACTTTTAGGAGTTGGAAGGATATGGGAAGGAATGGTATACACTGCGATAGCAGGAGGGTACTTTGGCCAAATGAATATTAATAAAGGCTTTGCATGTTCTCTTCCTTTTTATCTTTTTTTGGTGCCGGGGATTGAACCCAAAACCTTGTGCATGCTAAGCACATACTCTACCACTGAGCTACATCCCCAGCCTTGCATTTTCTCTTTTGCCCAAGGACCTGAGAGCACTTTCCAATCATCAAGCAAGGGCCATGCAGTTTTGTATACGGCAAGTGAACTGTAAGATTAGTGCTGGATGCTTACACCCCCCCAGTGAAGGTCTTAATGGAACCCCAATAAATGAATACTACTTTGTGAGTCTACCATCCTATTATAAAAGGGCAGGGTGTGCATATTTTGCAGGCAACTGTCATAGAACAAACCTTTTGAGCTTCTATGGCTTACAAAATCCAGACACTAGCAGTTTAACTATTATTACCAATTGTTTTAATATGACCCTGGTCTTCAGATTGCCATGTTCATATGTCAGCGCTTTCAACAGAATAGTGTTAATGGCTTTGCTTTCTTCTTGTTTCTTTGAGAACAGCTCTGAAAAGGACCCACGCCCCTAAACATGCGCGGTGATGGCACATAAATAACTTTTTATTATAACACAAGGAAGGCTCGGCTTTTTCAATTATTTTTACCTTCTAATAAATTTCAAACATTTATGCAAAAATGTATTTCATGGCTGCTTTCTTTTTCACAGCCTCACATATCACTGCCATAAACTGGAGACACTGAACCCTTCTCACACATAAAGTCTCTCTCAGAGCTTCTCAAAGTACAGGTTTAGATTTTTCACAATTTCTGTCTTCACACCAATATAAAACAAAATGAGAGCTCTTTAAAAAAAAAGCTTAAACAATCTACTTATTGAAAAACAGCATCTGATACTATTACAATCTTGGAAAGTTATAATGAAAAAATATTAACAATTGAACATAATTCTCCTGCTTCCAAGAAATATTATTTGTTCCGGGGCCCAAAGGAATGATGCTAGGAAATTGGGGGACAGGGTGGAGTAAAAGGGAGGCTAAAGGGAGCAAAGGAGAGAAGTATGAAGACATTTTGTCCCTAAAAATTATCAGAGCTGTCGGGCATGGTGGCACATGCCTGTAATCCTAGTACTTGGGAGAATGATACAGGAGGATCACAGGTTAGCAGCCAGCCTCAGCAACTTAGCGAGGTCCGCAGCAACTTAGTGAGACCCTGTTTCAAAATAAAAAACGGACCAGGGGGTGTATCTTGGAGGCAGAATGCCCCTGGGTTCAACCCCTAATACCAAAATATAAAAAAATAAAATAGGACTGGGGGTATATCTTGGAGGTAGAATGTCCCCGGATTCAATCCCCCACAAATCAGAGCGGGGTTTTCTGACCCCAAATTCAAAGACCATGGCTGTTAGGCTAAATCATCTGAGTTTCCTTTTCTTGGCTAAGAATCTGGGCTCTGTGTCACTCTCCAGCAAGGTTAAGCAGACTGGGCCATAGGGATGGTGCTAGGTGCAGTCACTACAATAAGTAAACAAAAAAGCGACTGCAAAATATCTAAGATATCTAAATATAAGCATCATAAATTCACTTGAATGTGAGAAAGTAGGTACACAAAGACAGCAATGATGATGATAGTCATGGTGGGCATGTGCCAAGTGCTTACTGTGCCCTGTTCTATCAAGTACTTTCCTATACTGAGGGAATAAATCCTCACAAGAGCCCCATGAGGTTGGTGAAAAATACTGTTGTCACCATTTTGCTGATTAGGAAACCAAAGCGCCTAGTGATCAGGAGGCCAAACTGTAACAAGCACGTTGTACTTTCAGTTTTCAGTTTGGGGCAAGGTCAGTTCAAGCTGCTGTGGAACTGCAGCTCTGGGGAAGCACAAGAGGGCCTGGTGTATAAAGCTTGCCTCCTAGTCCAGCCATGCAAAACCTCCTAGTCCAGCCGTGCAAAACCTCCTAGTCCAGCCGTGCAAAACCTCCTAGTCCAGCTGTGCAAAACCTCCTAGTCCAGCCGTGCAAAGCCTCCTAGTCCAGCTGTGCGAAGCTTCCTAGTCCAGGTGTGCGAAGCTTCCTAGTCCAGCCGTGCAAAGCCTCCTAGTCCAGCTGTGCGAAGCTTCCTAGTCCAGGTGTGCGAAGCTTCCTAGTCCAGCTGTGCAAAACCTCCTAGTCCAGCTGTGCAAAGCCTCCTAGTCTGAGTGTGCAAAGCCTCCTAGTCCAGGTGTGCAAAGCTTCCTAGTCCAGGCGTGCAAAGCTTCCTAGTCCAACCGTGCAAAGCCTCCTAGTTTGAGTGTGCAAAGCCTCCTAGTCCAGGTGTGCAAAGCTTCCTAGTCCAGGTGTACAAAGCCTCCAGTCCAACCATGCAAAGTCTCCTAGTCTGGGTGTGCAAAGCCTCCTAGTCTAGACATGCAAAGTTTCCTAGTCCAGCCGTGCAAAACTTCCTAGTCCAGGCATGTGAAGCCTCCTAGTCTGGGTGTGCAAAGCTTCCTAGTCCAGGCATGCGAAGCCTCCTAGTCTGGGTGTGCAAAATTTCCTAGTCCAGATATGTGAAGCTTCCTAGTCTGAGCGTGCAAAGCCTCCTAGTCTGGGTGTGCAAAGCCTCCTAGTCTGGGCATGCAAAGCTTCCTAGTCTGGGCATGCAAAGTTTCCTAGTCCAGCTGTGCAAAGCTTCCTAGTCCAGGCATGCGAAGCCTCCTAGTCTGTGTGTGCAACGCTTCCTAGTCCAGGCGTGCAAAGCTTCCTAGTCTGGGAGTTTGAAGCCTCTTAGTCTGGGTATGCAAAGCTTCCTAGTCCAGGTGTGCAAAGCGTCCTAGTTTGAGCGTGCAAAGCCTCCTAGTCCAGGTGTGCAAAGTGTCCTAGTCTGAGCGTGCAAAGCTTCCTAGTCCAGGTATGCAGAGCGTCCTAGTCTGGGCATTCTTGCAGAACTCATTGCCCAGGATACCCTCAAAAAGCCCCTGGCGGGGCAGCAGCCCTTGCGGAGTCCCCTGCTACCCACGCCAGGATGCTCCTAGGATTTCATATGGGTGTAAAGCGAAGGATCTGCTAGGGCTGTGCGGACTGTGCCCAGGAAACCATGGATTCCAAGCAGGCCAAGTCTCGACCTTCAAGAAGCTTCCAGTATGCTGGTGGCCTCTGCCTTCTTGTGTTGGACTCTAACACCAACTTGCCTGAAGCTCTTTTCTAGAAGGTTCCTCAGCTTTTATCTTTCATCTTCAAACACACCCTCTGCTCATTGTGACTCTGTGAACATCAGTCCTTCTGGCCCGCTGTCCTCTGCAAGGTTTCACCCACAGGGGCACAAAAGGGAAGCAGGGGACAGAGGGGTCCTGTCTCCAGCTGCCTGTGCTTCCTGCTAGGACTTTGCATCAGGGGACAGCGCCTGCCCTGGGCTCTGCCACTTCCTCCTCCAAGCCTCTAGGTTCTGGGAACCCCCAACTCCCTCCCTCTGCCCCCCAGCTCCAGCCACTCCCTGCAGTCACTACTCCCGTGAGTCCTGTGGCCCCTTTCCCCTCTCAGTTTTCCAACACTGCTGAGTCAGTTCTCCACATGGAAGGGCGGATTCTGTTTTCCTGACAAACCCTGGTGGCCCCTTTCTTTGCCTTGTAGGACAGTCATTCACTTACCTGAAAAGAGGAGGGGTCCAGGATGACCTGTGGCTATGTGATGTCTGTCACACAGGAATGTCTCCCCACCGCTTTACGCACCGTGATACACTCTTGCTAGTTATTAATCAAATTTCCTATCACTAACCCCTCCATATGATTGGACATAGTACACAAGAGAAAAAACACCT
Source organism: Glis glis (assembly GCA_004027185.1). Lineage (NCBI taxonomy): Eukaryota > Metazoa > Chordata > Mammalia > Rodentia > Gliridae > Glis > Glis glis. The sequence goes on along the minus strand of PVJS01008371.1, from coordinate 8,306 downwards.
GCCATCCAGAGGTCAGGCCCACATCCCTTCCTCGTGTCCTCTGTGCGTCACTTCACAGTGTGGATTCACAAGTCATCACTGGGGGGGCTCTGGCACATCTAGTCACACAGTATTTGTCTGGGGAACCTTTATGCCCTCGGTCTTAAAGTCTACCTTACTTTTTTTTTTTTTTTTGCGGTACCGGGGATTGAAAGCAGGGGCGTTCTACCTCCGCGCTATGCCCCTGGCCCTATTTTTTTTATACTTTATTTTGAAACCAGGTCTCACAAAGTTGCGGAGGGCCTCACTAAGTAGAGAGAGAGAGAGACAGGGAGAGAGAGAGAGAGAGAGAGAGAGAGAGAGAGAGATCTGAGGCTGGCTGCGAACCCGGATCCTCCGGTCTCCGCCTCCCAAAGTACTGGGATTACAAGCGTGCGCCACCACGCCCGGCTCTACCTTACTTTTCACTCATTTAATTATCTCCTTTCCTTTTCCATCATTGGAGTATCTTCTCAATCTTCTATTTACCTCAACACTTCTTTCTCCCTGCTGTTTTTCCTTCCCTTCTCCGCCTCCCCTCCCCCAGTCTTGGCAGAGTGTCCACTCCGTGTGGTTGTATTTTCTCCAAGGTCAAGATAAAAAAGAAGGTGGGGGCATGGGGGTGTAGCTCAGCAGAAGAATGCATGCTTAGCATGAGGAAGACCCTAGCTTTGATTCCCAGCACCAAAAGAAAAAGAAAAAAAAAAAGGAAAAGAAAAAGAAAGAAGGCAAGACGGGCTAAGGACCTTGTAAGAGCCACTACACTCATTATATCGTGGTATTTGCTACCTGGCCATGAATTTGATAAAATCTGATCTTCAAGACAAATCAGAGAAAATGAGCTGGAGCTCTTATTCCAGAAGCCTGTGTGACACTCTACTCTGGTCCTCTCCATTCACACGCTTAATAATTCACTTGATCACTTCATTCATTCAGCCGCTTAGCACTCCTGTGGCTGAGCAGCTACCAGAAGGCAGCTGGGACAGAATCCTGACTGCAGTTTGGATCTGAGTGTCCGCACAGGCATGCGTGCTGGAAGCTTGGTTCTGTCTGCCCCACTATTGAGAGGTGGAGGAACTTTAAGGATGTGGGGCCTTGTGGAAGGAAGCTAGGTCACCAGGGCGACCCGTGAAGGGAACTTGGAACCCCAGGCCCTCCCTGTCTTTATTTATTTTCTGCATATGGTACTGGAGATTGAACCCCCAGCCCTATTTTATTTTTTATTTTCAAACAGGTCTCACTAAGTTACCATGCACTGGCAAAGTCTGCAGTCCTCCTGTCTCAGCTTCCCAAGGTCTGGGATTGCAGGTGTGCACCACCACTCCCAGCTCCTGTCTCTACTTTTGCTTCCCGGCCACCATGGGAGAACAGACCTTCTCTGCCAGACACTGCCACCGTGATGGGTCCAAGTGATCATGGACTGACACCTGAGACTGTGGGCCAAAATAACTAGTCCTCCTTAAAAGCTGGTTATTTAGCATATTATGTCACAGTGACAGGAAGCTAACACACCCTGCATCTGAGTCACTTACTGGGCACACTGGTCACCACCCCCACCTCTGTCCCCATCACCTTCCCTCAGGGCACCATCAGCTCCCAGCTGCACCCTCCAAACCCTCCAGAGGCTGGTCTCCAAACCAGCCTCTCCGCCTTCCGGCTTGTCCTGTCCAAGCCACTTTCTACTCCGCACCCAGAGTAGACATTCTAAACTGCAAATGTGATGATCTCAAATCCTGCAGGAGAGCTGGGTGTGGTGGCACACACCTGCAATCCCAGTACTTGGGAGGCCAAGACAGGAGGATTCCAGGTTGGAGGCCAGCCTTAGCAATTTAGTGAGACCCTATTTCAAAATAAAAAGGGCTGGGCATATAGCTTGGAGGTAAAATGCCCCAGGGTTCAATCCCCAGTACCCTCATCACCCCCCAAAAAAAAACCAAGCAGGAGTTTTAACTTGAGAGAGACTCCTAAGGGAATTGTACGAGGACTTCATGGCCTGGTCGCCAATTCTTTTTTTTTTTTTTGCGGTACCAGGGATTGAACCCAGGGGCGTTCTACCTCCGCGCTACGCCCCCGGCCCTATTTTTTATACTTTATTTTGAAACCGGGTCTCACGAAGTTGCGGAGGGCCTCACTAAGGAGAGAGAGAGAGAGATAGCGAGATAGCTGAGGCTGGCCGCGAACCCGGATCCTCCGGTCTCTGCCTCCCAAAGTACTGGGATTACAAGCGTGCGCCACCACGCCCGGCTTGGTCGCCAATTCTTGATCTTCCTCCCTCCAAAGCTCACCATTCCTCCACTCTGACTGCTGCACTCTAGCCATGACCTCTGCTTCTAGTACCTGTGGTTCCTCCCCACCCACCTTCACCCATGCGCTGCGCCTCAGGCCTTCCCACCAGAGTTCCCTCTGCCTAGAACACCGTCACCTGCTTCTTGGTCTTCCTGACTCCTCTGTATCTTCAGGCCTCAGTCCTTAGGCTGCCTCCTCTGGGAGCATCCAGAAGTCTCAAGGCTAGCCCATGTCCTTTCTGCTCCGCGCTCACCTATTCTAGCCTTGAATCCACTGTACTTCCTATTATGGCCGTGCTGTGGTGTTTCCTTCACCAAGCTTAAGTTTTTAGGGTCAGTAACTGTTGCCCCTTCATCTTTGAGCATACAGTAGGTGCTCGAAAGGAGTGTGCTGAATGAACGGATTTGTATTTTTTCCAGACTCCATCATAAAGTTTCTGTGCAGTCAATCAGCCCATTTTTACTATATTCGTTAATTAGAAAAAAATAGCAATAATTTAGAAACCCAAACAAACTTACTAGAGAGACTTTTCTTTTTAAAGTAAAATTTAAATATAGGCTTCTTTTCATCTTGCTATCACTGCAGTAATATAAATGAAGCAAATTAATTTTAATGCTCCCAGGTACTGATTCTGTGTCACCATGGTTGACAGGATTCAACTAGACTTTATGAGATGGTATTTGACTTTATGGAAGTGAACACTATGCACGCATTTACAATTTTACAGGGACTTTAAGCTGTCATGCTGAAAAATGTTTATAAAACATTAATCAAAAAATGCCTCTTTAATACAATGCATTGTCTGAAAGATGTTAGAAGGCGCATGTTGTAAATGGATTCTTTTTCTGACTAAAGTAATTTCCACCAAAAGCATTTCCCCATTGCTCTACAAGTACACTGTGTGGATAGATAAAGAGCACTTTCTCAGCACATTACTACCTGATCCGAACACTTGGGAAATCACTAATGTACAGCATGCCATATTTCCATGTCACACATGACACATTTGTCTAAAATTATCCAACAGAGTTTGACACTGCAGCATATTCCATAAGCACAGCTTTCAACTGACATCTGCCAAGGTAGGAACTTCAAGTAAGAGCTTTCTTCTTCTAACAAGCAAGTAAGGCTTTTCTTTTATCCTATACCCAGGATGGAAAGGATAAAACAATATGCACAAGAACAAGTTTTTCCCCCCTCTACTTTAAATATGTTTATTTTATGTTCTCTGAATTAGAAAATTCCCTTTGTATCTGTGTTCAAGTTTCAACAATTACTACTTTCTCTTGGATGAGGAGTTTTTTATTTTTTCCTTGAGAAACAGACATTTTTCCTCCTAGATTAAATCTGGACATTTAGTTAATCCCCACTGAAGGCTGCTCTATTGTTGACAATATAATAATTATCACTTTCCATCATTGTTCAGAGCTTACTTACAGGTGTACAATGTTTCATTCATTCATTCATTCAAAAAATACTTTTTTGTGTGCTTCTGCTATCTGTAAATTACTTTTCAAGCGCTGGGATATAAGGAGAAGAACACATGCGCACTTGGGCAGTTTTCTGGTAGCTCTTGCCCCGACCACATCAACTTTCCACTCTGCCAGGTGAGTGCCCTGCACAAACCCTACTGGCGCTGTCTTACCCAGTCTCTACAACTCAAAGCCTGAGGATAATTTGTGACAAACTCCTCTGTCTTTCTACCCCTAGAACAAGTCACCAAATTCTATAGATTCTTTCCTCAGTTACCTTTCCTTTCTCCCCAGTTTTCACTGCCATTTTCCTGATTCAGTTCCTCATAAAATCAAGCCTAGATCACACGCGGACATAACTCCTTGTCTTCAGACTCTTCCCCTCATCAATCCTACCAACCACAGCCAGATTAATCTTCCCCAAACCCACATTAATTAAAGCCAATACCTGCTCAAGAACTGCGATGACTTCCCAGGGCCCATTCATCAAATCCTCTATCTATTCAACTTTAGTAAAAAGTCATTACTACTGCCACCATTTTGTAAGGGCTACTGCGTGTGAAGTGCTGAGCCTGCATTCGCACACTTAATCCTTACAACATAGCAACTTTCTCATGGAAAGATGAGGAAACTGAGGGTTAGAGCACGTAAGTGACTTATCTAACTCGTACATCTGGTAGGTGGCAGGCAGAATTAGATTCCAGTATGCTTAAACCATGAAGCTATGTGGACTCCGTTAAATCACACTTTCACTGGCCAATAGCTGTCACGGGCTCAGGCCTAGCACTTTCTTGTCTTTGTAAAAGCCTACCCCCCCCAACATATCATCCTTTCTCTCCAAGTACCTAAGTCCTAGGTGTTCAGGAAGGTTCAGCTTTTTTCCTCTACCCTGAAGGTGGCCTTCCTGCTGGTGTCTTTGTCCTTTGAAGAATGAAGGCATTCCTACATGCATCACTTAATTTAGCATTTGAATTATGCTGCCATTATTTTTTTTGGTATAGGTTTTGGTTTCCCCTGCTTGTAGGCAAAGCATATATCTCTTTAAATCTTCTGCAACATTTATGCGCAGGGCTGGTATGCGATACATAAATGATTGATTATTTAAGAGCAGACGCTAATGTTTCCTATGTGGAAAAAGACAGGATTTAGAGCAAATAACTAGTTGCTTAAGTAAACTTTAAAGGGAATGCATTCATACACACCCCTCTGGGAGAGGAATATATTTCATAGGGCAAAATATATTTGATATGGCAGGAAGGAAAGAAATTGGATTGACCAAGAACACACAAATTTTAAAATGAGTACTGAAGTGGAGTAAGAGAAGAAATATGCATTTATCTTTGTGTCTTTTGGAGTCTAATACTATACTGACTTTTTCACTTAGCTAAGAGATAGTATACTCCAGTCACCTGGATCATTTCCTGTTTTCAAAGATTCATTCGCCTGAATTCACATGACTTGTTTTCCATTTAAATGCTTTCTCAGTTTCACTGAGTTCTGGAGGGAGCTGTGGGCAAACCTGGAATCCAGTTGCTTCTCTCTTCAGTTGTCATGGCGATTGCCCACTTTTGTTCAGTTCCCTCTTAGTTAGAAACATCCATAAGTTTACTATCCAAATGTCCTACCCATTGTTATTTGAATTCTATGTCCCCCTCCTTGGCGAATCTCTCAGAAAAGCTCATGTTTGCCTTTAAAATTCACCAGGGTCTCTTCACTCATAACGCAATCCAGTGAGGCAGTTGCCGTTAGAGGAACGGATCTTGGAAAAGATAATTAAATGCCAATTTCTGTGTCCCCTTACCCACTCTACACATTCATACATGCACGCGCGCGTGCGGACACACACACACACACACACACACACACACACACACATACACTCTCTCTCTCTCTCTCTCTCTCTCTCTCTCTTCAGGAAGAACAGTACCAGAAAGTCAAACTTGCCGGCACTGATTTATCTCACTGATAAACAAAGGGTAGTTATACGTAGTTTCTAGAGCATGAATCAATGCCAAGACAAAGCTCAACCACAATTTTGGAACTTGGCTAGAACAGGCTTTCAGTCAGGTTTATCTGAAAGCACGCTCATGTCCAGTAATAGTAATAGTAATAGTAATAGTAATAGTAATAGTAATAGCTGTGGCTTGGGCAGGGATTTATCACTTATGATCAGGGGCCCACATGACAAGGCTGTAGGGCGCAGCATGACGAAGCCTGGCGCAGGATCAGAGAGTCTTGGGTTGAAATCCTATGTCCACTGTTTACCCTTGTGTGACCTTGGTTGGCAGGTTATTTAACCTCAGTTTTCACATCTGTAAAACCCATTTTGTTTTAAATAAAGAGTAAGTGAAATAATACACAATGTCTGGTTATACATTTAGTATTCCCCCATTGCCAGACACTCTTCTGGGTGTAGTAAACACATAGACGAACCCCCTGCCCTCATGGAGCCTACCTTCTCCCCATGTAACAGGGAGAGAAGGTAGAGGGCACAGCGCCAAATCCAAGCGAACAGCAAGTTCCACCCAGGAACAAAAGCATAGCACACAGAGAGACAACAGGTAGCACTGTGGTGTAGGGACAGAGTTGTTTGGCAAAACGGATTCAGTGAGCAGTCTGGTCATTTTAATTTCTGAATCACTTTTAGAAGATATAAAAAGAAAGGTGGCCTACTTCCAGGTTATGGGAATGGCTTGGTTTGCTGTCCCACAGAGGCCTGCTGGGTGGTTTTTAAGATCAGATTGTATGTAGACTGCCTATCCACCCCAAATTCCATTTGGGTCTTCCCCCCAATCATTCTGGAAAGTTCCAACGTCTGGCATTTCAACTTCTGGCAGAGCACTTTAGGAAGGGGGACAGGATGTCGCAGATGTGTGATCACTCTCATTGCCCTCTGTCTAACAAGACTGGTCTTTTGTTCAAATTCTCAAGGTATTTTATTTATTTATTTATTTTTTTTTGCGAAACTGGGGATGGAACCCAGGGGCATTCTACCTCTGAGCTACACCCCCAGCCCTATTTTTTATCATTCATTTATTTATTTATTTGCAGTACTGGGGATTGAACCCAGGGGCATTCTACCTCTGAGCTACACCCCCAGCCCTATTTTTTTTTTATTCTTTATTTTGAAACAGGGTCTCACTAAGTTGCGGAGGGCCTCACTAAGTAGCTGAGGCTGGCCGCGAACCTGGATCCTCCAAGTCTCAGCCTCCCAAGTACTGGGACTACAAGCGTGCGCCACCACGCCCGGCTTATCCTTTATTTTTATTTATTTATTTATTTTTAATTAATTAATTATTTTTTGGCGGTACCGAGGATTGAACCCAGGGGCATTCTACCTCCGGGCTACACCCCCAGCCCTATTTTTTAATCTTTATTTTGAAACAGGGTCTCACTAAGTTGTGGAGGGCCTCACTAAGTAGCTGAGGCTGGCCGCGAACCCGGATCCTCCTGTCTCAGCCTCCCAAGTACTGAGATTACAAGCATGCGCCACCACGCCCAGCTCGAGGTATTTTAATATGCCATTGCCAGTCATTTGCATTTCACTTGCTTCTGGTTCTTTTCGGCATTTCACCTTTAACTGAAAATTCCTGCCCTGTTATCTTTGGTACAGCCACCACAGCATCAGGATCTCTGTTGATTCATGAAACACAGAAGAAAGCATTTTTATCCTTTTTATACAAAGAGTCATCCAAAATCAGGTGTGGCTAAATGATATGTGTGAATTAGAGCTCTCCAGTGGTTTTCTCAGTGTCTTGGGGGTTGGATTCCTGGAATTCACAAAGATTTAGCATTTCTGAATTGCTGAACACAAAGTGGTCATGGATAGCTCCAGGATGTCTGACCAAACCCCTTTGCTGGATCTCTGGCTGGAAAACAGGATAATCGATCACCAGTTTAACAGATATGTACAAATAGAATTAGTTTCCAACCTCTGAGGCCTGAGAAATGTCATACAGTTATGTCCACAGGTAGCATCGAGAGAGAAGGGGACACTCTGAATCCACACAGGCAATGTCAGCCAAAAGTATTGCACACACTGGACCCAGATACTCTTCTGTCCCTGAGGGCCAGCTTCCCCAGGGAGCTGCTGCACTGGAAAGGTTTTAAGTCCAGATTTCTTTTCCAGTGTAGGCAGGAGATATGAAACTCTGCTAAATCAATATTTATGTAAAACTTTTCTAAGAGATTCAACCAGAATTCAAAAAGATTCCTTTACCCCAAAATAAGAATGAGGCCTAGAAAAGGAGGAAAATTAACACATTGAGTATTATAAATGAGATGGGCAAGGCTACGTACAACGAAGATGATGAGCAACGCTACTCAACATGGCTCTGAGAATGAGCAGAAGCCGGGCGTGGTGGCGCACGCTTGTAATCCCAGTACTTTGGGAGGTGGAGACCAGAGGATCCGGGTTCGCGCCAGCCTCAGCTCTCTCTCTCTCTCTCTCTCTCTCTCTCTCTCTCTCTTAGTGAGGCCCTCCGCAACTTCGTGAGACCCGGTTTCAAAATAAAGTATAAAAAATAGGGC
>PVJS01008370.1:0-53306 GCA_004027185.1 Glis glis | reverse complement strand
AAAAAAAAAAAAAAAAAAAAAAAAAAAAAAAAAAAAGAGTTAGCAAACATCCAGCCTTCTAGGATAGAAATTTTGGAATGAATTATATTCAACTTATTTTTCCTCCCCTAACCTATATATCCAATTCCACCTAGTCTCGTTCTCCCTTCTTTCATAATGTCTCTTGGATTCATTTCTCCTTCTCCATTTCCACCATCACCACCTATGGCTGTCTTTTACTGTGTCTTCCACAAGAACCCCTAGCAAATCTCCCTATCATCAGCACGGCCACTCCCCGTTATAGTCATCACTGCCAGAAAAATCTGCCTTTGTTGCTATTTAAGTCCTATTATCCCACTCTGCCCTTCGAAAGCCTAAATTCCTCAGCTGAGCTTATAAGACCTTTCATATAATAGCTTCTTGACCCATTGGCCCATGGAAAACCTAAACCAGTACCACAGTCATCTGAGCCACCACCAGCACCCCAAGGCCCTCCCTCATCTACACTCTTTCCTGTTCCCATGCACTTAGAGTGCCTACTATGTTCCCTACTCGGTTGTCTAGATACCAATCATTCTTAAGATTCAGTTAACTAACCTCTTCCTCAAAGGTCATTTCAATCAAGAGTTTCTCACCCCAGTTGCAGTTCCTATCACACAATGTATTATTTCTAATTCATTATTAGAAATAATATTATTATCATTATTAATATTATCATTATTAATATTATTATTAATATTATTATCAATAATGATAATAGTATCGTTATTATTATTTCACCAATGCTGGCCAGGTGGATTGTAAAAGATTGTAAGGTCTCTGAAAACTCGGCCCACTTTGCCATCAATTCTTGGGGTTGACAGACCCTTAGGCAATGTGTCCATGCTGTTCCTCAGCCTCTGTCAGAGCAAATGCAAGTGTCTATCCTACCCTACGCTACAACAGATATTCAACAAATAGCCATTCAATTAATAGCACTAAAATATTCTCATACTGTGTTAAGACAATAAAATTTCAATAAGTACTTGGTGATCATTTGACAGAAACAATGAACTGATTGAGGCTTACAGTTGATAACACCATGAACGTATGTATGCTTTAGGGACACTGATCACTCTTGTTTTCTGTGTCCGTGAGTGCTGACTCTGCCATGGGAGTTTTGGACACACTAAGCCAATACAGCTCACATTAATTATAAAAATTAAAAGAAGTTTCATTGCTATGTAGAATTTATCATGGCTTAATGACCACTGATTATAGTTTGGTTAATCCCCATCCATGGACAGATTTACCTTGAATTGCTGGACAATTAACTATTTCATTGTTCAAAAGGCGGTAGTAATTTCTTGCTGAAAATTTAGAGTTGTGGAACTGAACCAGCTGTGCCCATCCAAAATTCCTAATGAATTCTGAAAACCCGTATCATCCCTTTTCATTTATCAGACCCACTCAGTATTATTGTAGTTTCCCCTTTTGATTCAAAGGAAGCAGTTCCATTAGTGGACACAAAAACAATACCTATTTAAAGGTGAATTTGAGTATGAAGACTCACATCCTTAAAGAAATAATTTAAAATATTCATATAAATAATTGATACCTTTGTTAATTTCACAAAAACAAGGAAATTAAACATTCAGTCAATATGTGTATCCTTGAATATATATATGTGTGTGTATCCTTGAATATATATTATTGCTAAATCAACTACAGTACATTGCTTTGTTTTAACAGGTCATATGATACATCAGAGAAAACTCTAGATAATGTGTTTTTAAAATTTTCCTTTTATCTTGACATCACTAAATGATTGGGAGTATTCACCATTAAGTTCTCTAATGACAATATCCTTTTCTCTTACAAATGGCTTTGAAGTCTTCTACGCCTATTACAAGTATTTGGACACTTCCCCAGCAAGGGTGGGCAGGAAGCCAACACAAGCCACCAGGTGCCAATATTACACCTGACAAATTAGCCACACGACTGGAAAAGGGTGGGTCCATTCTCCTGCTAGAGGTTCATTTCCTCTCATTTTCCTGTGAACAGGAAGTCATTGGAATGGGGAAAAAAAGCTTTCCTTAAAGACCTATATGACCAAAGGTCTGCACTTGTTAACTCCTTGCTAACAAACAACTTGGAAGCAAGTTCAAACTAATCACAAGACTCTGTTTACATTGACGTGTTTAACCCTGCTGATGGCCTAGATTCCAGGATGTTGTGATTTATTTAACACCCGGGTGTTCTCAGGGCAGGTGGGAGTGCCCTTGGAAGTCATGTGGAACAAGTACAGTTGACAGAGGGGACAGATTTACTACAGCCCTGTACAAACGCTGGGAATCTAAAGATCGAAGGGGTCTTCAGAGGATCAACTGAAACCACAGTGCAGGGCCAGAACTTTATTCAATTCATCCATTTCAACAGGATTGATTTAAAGAATTTGATCAGAATTGGCTGAGATTCGATAAAATACTGTACTATATGCATATATTACTTGATTCAACTAAATCCCCTGAGTTAATTATGACTACCTCCTACAGATTGATTATTCAATTTGATGAGTGTTAAATAAAGTATAATAAAAGGAATGCTTTCCATCTGAAAAGTAAGCCAAAGAACAAAGATGTACACTTATACCTAATGCTATCCCAGGAGATAACTATGTCATATATTTGTAATCCATGCATAATTATTAAAATATATTTTATATACATGTGCTTTCTAAGAACTATTAAAAAAATGGCATAAGATAATGTACAATGTTCTACAACTTGTGATTTCCACCTAACCACATATTACTGATTATCTGATATCCCTGACAGTCTATACAATGTATTTATTAATACACTGATATATCCAATCAACTCCCTTAATTGCTGCCAGTCTTGATAGGTAGAAAATGGCAACTCACATTCTTTCATTTTACATTTTTATACCATTAATGAGGTTGAGCATATTTTTCAAGTGTTTCTTAGTCATTTGCATTTCTTCTAGGAATTGCTTATATCTTTTGCTCACTTTTTAAAGCAAGTTAGCTATATTTTCATTAACTTGTAGGTACTCTTTGAATAATGGATAGTAATGCCTTTTTCTGTAATGTATAATTCAAATATTTTGTCCTTACCTGTCACTTCTTTTTCAACTTTTTAATGATTTTTTTATGAAGTCAGATCTGTCAGGTTCCCCTTAATGAATTCCCCACTTTGTTTACAAAGACCTCCTAACCCAAGATTATTTAAAAAAAGGTTCATTCATATTTCCTTCTAATATTTATATAGATTTGATATTTATGTTTAGAGCTTTATTCCATCTGGAATTTACTTTTGTGTATGGTATGAGTCCAGATGGAGAGCAAGTTGTCCTGATACCATTTACTGAACACTCATTGGTTAGCCACTGATTTTGTGTTATCTGTTATATTCCTCTGTATTATTAGGTCTGCTTCTGCACTGTAATTTTTTGTTAATTGATTTCTCTATCACTGCACATTGAGTATTAAATTACTTAAGATGTATGGTTTGTTTTAATAACTACTAAGTCATGTCCCTGCCCATTCAAAAAAATTTTTTTAATCTGGGCATGGTGGCGCATGCCTGCCATCCCAGTACTTGAGAGGCTGAGATGGTAGGATGGAAAGTTTGAGGCCAGCCTTGGAAAGGCTCTGTTTCAAAATAAAAAATAAAAAGGGCTGGGGATATAGCTCAGTGGTAGAACACCCCCGGATCCAGTCCCTAGTAACACACACAAAAAAATACTTTTGTTTATGTTTCATAATTATTTTCAGGTGTTTCCCCTTCAAATTAACTTTAGGAGGAATTGCTTATGTTGTATCCTTAGCTCACTTAGAAAATCCCACTGGAAATAGGGTTGCATTTCAATTTATGGAAAAACTAAGTGAAATTTTACATTTCAAATGGATCTGACTTAAAGTTCAATTAATGTTTAATAAAATAAAATATTTTATAATGCTTTAAAAATTAAGCCACTATAAAAATGAGATACATTGTCATTATTCCTGGTATATCATATCAAAATTTGCAGGGAATAAATGGAAACAGTTCCTCTTGATCAATTGCTCAATGGATTAAACAGTCTATGCTATCACACTATAGCATATGTTAATGGGGAAGCAGAGAGGTATACAGTATGGTCCTTGTCCTCGGAAACTTATAACCTAGTTAAGAAGGTAAGACATACATGCATACATATGTATATGTATATATGTAAGGCATATCAACACATACTTATTGATACAAGGCAGCTTATATTAAGAATCAAATGAATTACTATAGACAACAATGGCCTTACGGGATCAAGGTCAGAAGATGCAACATAGAGGACTAAGAGGCTCTCTCTCATTTTACAGAACAAAACAAACATAGAGGCCCAGGCAGGCTAAGTCGTCAAGGTAAGGATAACAGAAAACGTCAGATCTGCTGACGCCCAATCTGGCGACCTGTCCACTGCATCAAATCGCTTCTCCTTTTTTCCATTTCTTTAACAGCCACTCTTTAAATGATCTAGAAACCTTTATCTCTGAAGCAGAAGAGTCTTTTAGAAAACTCATATTTACAGCTATCAATACCTACAAAGTAATTCCCCAAATCGTTTAAAATTGTAAAGGTTGCATTCAAACAACTCTATTACAGGAATTTCTTTTGCTCTCTATGACATCACATACCAGTTGTTAATATGTTGCAATTTTTAACCAGAGGTTTTGACATTAGAATACATCGCCTATGTCTAGATAATAACAGGGGAGAGACTTTTTGCCCTTTAGGCAATTTACCCCCTTCCCACATGTTAGAGCCCTCAGGTGTCAAGCCCTACGACCCATAGGAATCTTTACCCCTCTGCAGAAGAGATTTCTAAACCTCAACATCAAACCCACTTTTGATTTTCCCTTGAGTTTGTTTCTGTCAATGCTAGGCAGGTAATATGTTTCAGCTTTTAAGCCATGAAGTGATCCTTTTTTAGAAAAAAAAAATTGCACTCACAGCTTTAATCTTATATTTCCATGCATATTGAGTTAAATGTTGTAAAACTATCAATTCTGTCAAAACCTAGCAAAGAGAAAACAAGACACCATGCAATCTTAATGTCCAAACTGACTAGTGATTATCAGAAATTAAATGTGCAGGAATTCCAAATCTTTTTTGATTTGAGATGTCTAGATAACTTTTGTTTTTCCATAATTGTATGAGGTTTCTACATAGTATTTAAGAATCAATTATATTGCAATTGATGTAATTAACTCTAATAATCCATTAAAAGTCAGTAGGAGGGCTATTCAAGTCAATAGAAAAGAAGGAGTATATTATGAAGGTGTTATTAACCTATACAGAATTTTACCAGACATTTTCTTTTCTTACATAATAAATACACAGTGGTTAGGAAGGCTGTCATTATAATTTAATGTGAACAATAGTCCATCACTTCTTTTCCTATGCAACCCTTAACTAATTCCATGTACTGTGCACAAGTAAAATGAAACCTTTTCTAATCAGGGTACAGTCATATCAATCATCTATTACTCCATGATTAAAGAAAAGGTCTCTTCTCAGCTAAGGGGAATAGAACAGGGTACTAGCAAAAGTTTCAGGCCCACCTTCTCTTTCAGTTGACAAATCTCAGTTTCTGATGGCTGTCTGTACTTTGCAACTAATCAAAGAATAAAGAGTCATCCAGAAAGTTCTGTTTAGTATACTCAGGCAACCACTAAATTGCTGTTGAAAGCTTGAACATGTTCTCTTAAACAGCAAATGAACTTTGGAGCATTCTGATCATTTTTTTTTTTGTACTGGGGATTGAACCCAGGGGAATTCTGCCTCTGAGCTACACCCCCAGCCCTATTTTATTTTGTTTTTTTTTTAAACAGAGTCTCACAAAGTTGCTAAGGGCCTCACTAAGCTGCTGAGGCTGGCCTCGAACCTGCGATCTTCCTGTCTCAGCCTCCCAAGTACTGGGATTACAGGTGTGTGCCACCACACCTAGCCATTCTGATCTTTCGTATCAAGTGGGATCCAACTACTTGGCTGTGAGGCATCCCATGTGTCCATGCTGCTTCCTTGGGAGTCTTGTTGGGATCTAGATGGAAACCTCAGTGACATCGAAGACAGCCAAACTCAACCAAGCTGGCCTCGTCATCACTGGGATTGCCGGTTCCACGGTATGTTTTAGGGTCTCAGCACATGTCCCGCCCCTTCTCCATTATTCCCAGTAAAATGAGATGAGAAGTGGGGAGGGCACAGTTTAAATCACAGGTCACCGTACAAACAGACTCTTTCTCTGAAAGGATTCTCACCACTCACCAGTCCCCGGTTGTACTTTACCAACTCAATGGAGAGCAAAATGTTATGATTATTTTTTTCTAATATTTGCATGAAAGGACACTTCATTAGTAGTCTTAGCCACTAATCCTATGCTCGACTTCATTAGGAATACAGACTCCATTAGCTTCGGCTGGCTTCACGTGTGTATCATGATACTGCCCCCACCTATGTGGACAGCAAGCAAGGAGTAACACCTCCTACACAAAGAGCCGCTGCATGTGAGAGGTGCAGAGCTGCAGGGCTGGAGGTGGAGAGAGCACTGCACATGGACCCCGGAGACAGCCCAGGCTCTGTCGTAAATCACCTATGTGATCCCAACACTATCACTTCTCTGTCTCTTCCTCTACAAAATGGGTGGGAAAAGAAGCCACGTGAGAGGCCTGTTTAAAATTAGCCCCACTAAATTAGGATTATGTCAGAAAAAAAAAGAGAAATATGCCTTGTAAATCATAAAACACTACACAAACCTGAGGTTGTGTTTGTGCTTATAGCATTGCTCAAAGTCACAAAGAGTTTTCAAAGTCGGGGGGGGAGGATAAAGCAATAATTCTCAAACTTGGGTGCACAGGAGACTTATTTCAAGTACACCAGCTTGTCTCCCAGGTGGTTCTGATTCTAACTATAGGCTGAGAGACACTTGGATAAGGGATCGGCTAAAAACGTATTCCCATTCATTCATCAGATATTCTAAACAATAGGAAGCCTTAGAGGATACGAATGATTACAAGATATGGCTCCAATGGAGAACAATTTCAGCTCTACATGTAGAGAGAAGACACACACCCAGAAAAAGATAAACTATACGGCTTTATGTGCTATAACGGGAAAAGCAGCCCACAGGGAACATTTCTTGTTTCCCCTTTGAGCCAGAAACTAGAAGAGGCTCCATATTCCCTGGAAGAAAATTCTGGCCAGTCTCACTCCTGGATAAAGTACAAGTTGCTAGTGCCCTCTGTTCCCTTATGCATGAAACTCATGTGTAGGCAGAGAGTCAACGTGAGCCATGGACATCACCAGGAATCAGGAAGAGGGTTCGGATCCCATCGTCTCTCCTGGAAAATCAGGCCTTGCCATGAAGTGGCATCTCTTACTCAAAGGGTTCACCTCGGATGTGGAACAAAGAACCCTTTTCACTCTGGAGAACTCCCGTTTTATGTGGTGCAGGTAAAGACTGAACAAACCAGCCCCGGGCCTGGGCAGCCACAGTGACTAGAATATGAGACTTACCCTCTGAAGGTTTCCCTTTGAATCTTCTCCCAGAGGCCAGTCCCCGAGAGAGCATTTGGGCACAGCAAAGCAGTGGCTTCAAAGTCACAGTAACTTTCTACGTGCCTGGGAGGAGATAGAAAATGTCACCTTCCCTTTTTTCTGAAACTCCCACTGTCACTTTGTATGGTCCCAAGAACACAGAGAAAAGAGACCTGGTCCAGGAGTCAAGAGGCCCGGGTTTTCGTTCTGCCCTTGCCAATAATGAGCTAGGAAACCATCTCTCTTTCTTTGGCCACGTCCTTTTCCAAAGAGGAAAATTCAGGAGACTGACACCCTCCCTGGCTACTTCACAGGGCTACCCTGTGGGCTAGATGAAAAACTTCTTTGAAAAAGTAAAAAAAAAAAAAAAGTACCCCTGAAATTCAAGAAATTAATATGAAACCCCAAAGTAAAGTTCTTGACCTCTGAATTACCCAATTTGATGATGAACCTTGTCCCTCAATTCACTAGAGAATGTTCTCTCTACTGCTTTGGCTTGAAAGCGTAGGCTGGTCCTCTGATAAGTTACCACCACAGAGTCCTTTGCAGATAAAGACTTGCAAGACTAGGATGCTGGGCCTATTGAATTATCTCTGGCTCTCCCCAGGCCTACAAAAGCCTGATATGCTGCTGTTCTGCCCAGTGATCTCCCACCCCCAGCCTCAACCTGCCCACCCAGATCTACCACACAGATCTAGAGGTACCCAAGAACATCTGACCCCGATCCCATTCATGTGACACCTTTGCTCAGTGCTAAATGCACTTGAGAGGGGAAAAAAATACCTCAGCCAGGAAATACATCTTTTACAGCTATTTCATCCTCCCCTCACGTGGCGCTGGAATATCGCTTTAAAGAACATTCTTGTGCCATTTCCAGTCCTCTTCCTTTAGGACTGCAAACAGGAGTAGCCTGTCCAAAGGGAAACGACTCCCCAGCAGCGCAGTTCTTCAAAGGGGACTTCTTCAGGCAGGAAAAGGGAACGTCTGATACTGTAGCTGAATAAACAGACTCATCAAGCTGAGCACCAGATTGGAAAACCAGGCCTTGGAGCCCACAGCCCGCCAGCCATGCACCTCATGGGTGCGACTGGTCAGTCTCTCTCCTCTTCGTCCTCTGTATCTTTCTTTTCTCTTCCATTCTGTTATCTCTTTCACCAGATGCTTTAATGTTTCTCAGTATAAAACTTTGCTTTTATTTTTGTTAATTGGATAATCTAATAGGTTCAACAGATTTCTGAAGCTCATTTTGAATCATAAACTGTCCCACATGTCTGCATATGCAGTTCACTTTTGGGAGCACGTGCTGGGAATCGAACCCAGGACCTTGTACATGCTAGGCAAGTGCTCTACCATTGAACTCTACCCCTGGCCCAACTTTCTCTCTCAACATTTACATCTGCCCAAAGTCATCAACCTTTCTCCCAAAGAGGCTCATTTTAAAGGCAGACAGATGAGTAAATACACACACTGTTTTCATCCCTGAGGGATACCTGATGGAATCCTAGTGCTTGGTGGAACTGCCAAAGATTATTATTTTTAGGAAAAAGTATAAATTCACCTACTTAGAAAGAGAATTGTCTACACTGGTCTTTGAAAGAGTCCAACCCCATTTACACCTTGGCTCAGTGTCTCACAGACTATAGTAGAAGTACTTTCCAAAGAACTAATTTTTTACTATAATTAGTTTTTTTAAATTTTAATAGCTGGTCATAAGTGATGGTCCAAGCCATACATCGTAGCAGGCTTAGGTTTACACACTGTAACTTGCCTTTTTCACAGTGGAAAATTTGGGCTTTTCTTTTTAATTTAAAATAAATATACCAATAAATCTAATGGTTATTCAGAAAATCTGGGCATAAACTAGTTACAATTGCTACTTGTATACCCCTACATATAGGAATAAGAATGATATGATGTGGATTTCCCACCTTACAATTTCAGCCCATCAGGATTGTTTTCAAACATCAAAAAATTAGGCAGAAAGTTTGGTCTTAATTCCTAACCATTTCTCAAATATTTCCTTAAGAAACAATTCTTGAATGATAAACACCATTGGGAAAAGTTTATAAAACTCTCCAAGACCTAATTTTAAAAGGAACATTCATCTCTTTAATTTACTTAGCTTCTATCCATAATTGACTGCTGGCTCATTCATTATTATACTTTGTGACTATCCCATGTAAAATGCCTCTTTAGCTTTATATGTCCTAAGTTCCAACAGAAATAACAACATCAAAATAAACAGAATGGTTAAGTACCCATTTAGACAATGGGACTCTCTGAGATCCAAAGCATTTTTCATTTTGTTCCCAATAATAAGTGCTTAAGTCTGCCATTCAGTCACATCCCGCTTTCCCATCAACATTTATGCAAAGTTATCTTCTAAAAAATTAGTGGAGCTCCCCACTATGATTCACATTTTCAGAATGTTTGTCCATTCTGAATATTTGCCAGTAATTATCATGCAGTAGTCATAAGGACAATCCAAGTGTCTGTTGCCACTAACCACCACCATCAACAAATGTCCAGATTAACAAGCAAATGTCCACGAATTAGAAAACTTACATGAGTATTTCGTAGAGCTGTGTCGTGTCTACCTTTGAGGAAAGAGGAAAATTTCTAACTCAGCCATCCAGGTGCTATCTGAAAAACTATACCTGGATATTTTGTAATATCTCATCGACGAATAGATTTTTCATTTTTTAACTGATTTTTTGTATAGACACCATCATCAGTTGCCTGTCAAACTAAGAATAAAGGTCAATGGCTATTTTTAGCCCATAATACTTTAAAAAGCGCTCCTTCTCCATTCGACATACATAGATCAGGTTCTCCGTTGTGCAACCAGGGACACAAACATCCCCTCAGACGTGGAAAGGGGACAAGGTGGGAGACATTCATTTCAGTTACCTTTGACCAGGCTTTATTTGTTCTGAAGATAAAAAAAAAAAAAACTTTGGATTTCTTTACCCAACCACTCACTTTGCACAAACAGTAAACTCACTCAAAACTTTCTGTTCCCATTGGACCCTTGAGAAAACAAAATGGAAAAAAAAAGCATGATTAAAATCTACTTTCTTTGGTCAACATCCTAACATTGAGCAATTTCTTGACATCTTAAAAGGGACTGTCCTGGCGTCAGATTGAGAGTTAGTGAACTCCCTCTTGATCAAATAACTAGAACCAGTAATAACCGGAGTCAGAATCCTGAGGTCACCAGCACTGGTTCTGTAACCGTTTCCCATTCCTCCCCGGAGCATCATGAGGGCCTCATCCACAGTTACCCTTTGTAAGCAGCGATGTCTAAACTCTTCGATCACACATGACTATAGATATAAATTTCTGAGTGTATCTAATCTGTATATATGTGTTTCTAAATTATATATGCCTTACTTTGTTGTACATGTACCCGCCAGCGGTGGTGGCACATGCTTGTAATATTGAGAGGCTGAGACAGGAGGATCACATGTTCGAGGCCAGGCACAGCAACTTAGCAAGACCCTCAACAGCTTAGTGAGACCCTGTTTCAAAATAAAAAGGGCTGAGGGTGTAGCTTGGAGGTAGACTGCCCCTGGGTTCAATCCCCAGTACCAACCAAAAAAAAAAAAAAGAAGATATGCACCTATCCTCATTTGCCATTTGAACATTACACAAAGTGTACATGTATCATTTTAACATTACACAGTGTGTACATGTATTGAAACATCACATGGTGCCCCATAAATATGTGGAATTATTATGCCAAAAAAAAACAACATATGCATTAGAAACCTTTTTTTTCAATACCGGGGATCGAACCCAGGGGCATTCTACCTCCGGGCTATACCCCCAGCCCTATTTTTTATTTTTTTATTTTGAAACAGGGTCTCACTAAGTTGTGGAGGGCCTCACTAAGTAGCTGAGGCTGGCCGCCAACCCAGATCCTCCTGTCTCAGCCTCCCAAGTACTGGGATTACAAGCATGTGCCACCACGCCTGGCTAGAAATCTCTTATTTTAAAAATTAAAATAAATAAATAGATAGAATATTTAGTATCTTCTTTCTGCACACCAATGGGCAACTTTGGATTCTCCATTGAGTCCAGAAACCCTGGTTCTGAATCCATTGAGTTAGGCATGCAGCGATCTGTCACTCTCCCAGACTCAATCACTACTTTGTCCTCATTGAAACCTGTTGTCAAGAGAAGATCTGCTCTCAGTCATTATCAGTGTCTGTGAATAAGGACCTATCATTATATTAATGCTTCCAGCAGTATTTGCATTTTAAGCATATGTCTAATTATGAGAAGAAAGCTTTTTTGTGTGTGTTAATATCAGGAATGTCAAAATAATTCATGGTATTTGGAGGACTGAAAAGATTTCCTGGTGGCTCTGAACTCAGACAAATTGGGAAGTCCCTCATGGATTGAATAAGCAGGGGCAGCACCATGCTTTAGAAATAAAAAAGGTTTTAGGAAGAGCAAATTGGTTAGAAGAAGGAAGAACAGGGTGGCATGTTGGCTGAGACATTTTTATAAAGCCAATCTCAAGTTTCTACTCAAATTGTAAGTTCACATCAAGAGTCAGAAGGAGAAGAAGATGCTGATAGTCATTAGGGAAGACGCGCTTAATGTCCTTCATGCCATCTGTGACTCTCTCATGACCAATAAAAACAAGCCTGGATAATCTCCCACAAGGCCCACAGAAATGCAAAGCCTCTGTAGAGTTAGATGAAGACTTCCATAATTCAAGAAAAAAAATCAATTTTTGCCCCAAATAATCACAAGAGCTTGAATAACTCAAATACTTATATTTGTCATGAATTCAGGGAAGGGATTTTCCCAGAGGATAAGATGAGCAATAATCTAGATTATTTTCATCTTTGTGAATATCAAGTTGTAAATTGTAAACTTTTTTTTTTTGCATTATCCCTTAAACACATGTACTGATCCAATTCACCAAGTAACTGCAAAGCAGTCTGCTTGACTTTTACCTATAAAGACAAAAGAAAAATGGAGAGAACAGGCCAACTGTTGAGAAGTGTCTTGTGTGTACGCGTGTGTGTACACACATAGCACACATATACATATGTTTGTATATATTATATTCAGATCAGTGTGTATAGAGAAGTTCTTGCCATTCGGTTTACTATCTGGCTGGGCAAGTCAGGTGCTCATGAAAAGTTATAAAGTGATACATTGCAGTCACCAAATAATATAAAACATATCAAATAAGAAGAGTGAGATATAATTAAATTCAGATTATTATGACTTTCCAGGGAGAGGAGGGACAGATATTTCAGATAAATAAATTAGCATGAGAAATGGAAAGAAGTTTAATTTAGGAAATCATACCCAGGGATACAAGATTCACTAGTATAAGAAAAGGACACAGGTTGGTAAAGTTAGTGAATGAACTGATAGAGGACAATTGATAGGATAAGTTAAAAAATAGCTTTGCTTGAAATATCCAGGGAAATAAGGTTAAACATGTGTTGTTGCTTGACTAAAAATATCCCCATAATATCTTCTCTTGCTACGTGAGGCACTATAAATGTATAGGACAGCACAAGGCGCATAACACCAGCTTTGTGGCAGGGACTTGACATGTGTGTCCAGGAATTCTGCCTGCCCTTGCACCTTTTCAGGCTTTGACCTTTGTTTCTAAAATGTCAATGTATCTCTTGTGTCATCATGAGCCTGTTCCCCGGGCCCCTCATAGCTGTACCACTGAATGGACATTATGCCAAAAGTGATAAGACCTGAGAATTGCTGAATACTGCCAATTCTTATGTCAACATGCCTGTCCTGAAATCTCCTTTTACTTACCAAACCTAGATCACCTTCCTTTAATCACACAAAGGAGAAGAAAACCGAGGCAAACAATTAATTACCTCTCTCCAAAATATAATTCTCAGCAGGGAAACTGATAGTGCCCTTCTTGCTTACCACACACTGTCTGGGCTCGCCATCTTGTTCTGTGATTGTCACCAGATGACTTGCACATGATCAGAACTTCTAGAAAGAATGGTAGCTCATCAGGGAACAAAATCAGACATCTCAACCTTTTAAATAATCCCCATGCTGAGTCGAAGAAGTTGGTTTCCACCTCCATACACAGCAGGAACTTAATAGTCTTACCAAGCAGCAGATGAATACCCCAATGTTGCTCTATGTTTTAAAGAATATATTTTAAAAATGCATGAGTGAATCAGCTCATCAAGATGATAAGCAGGTTATAGATCAGATATCCACAAGTTTCATTCAGCCTTGTTATTGATAAAGTCAAAAGGATCAGGCCACAAATGATCAGAATAGCTGTTTTAACAGTGAAATTTCATAAACAAATAGGCTTTTAGCATTGATATTCATTGCTCAGCAGTTGATTGTGAAGACTTAGTTGAAGTAAAGCTAATTAAGCTAGATTTCAATCTGCATGAGGGCAGGGACTGTGCCTGCTCTGTGAACACGTTGCCCCAGCACTTAGTGTAGCACCTGCCACAGAGGAGGTACTTGTGCTAGCTTCTCATTAAGATGACCGCATCGATTCTTTCCTTCCTTGAACGCACAAATCATTCCCTTCCAACCAGGTAGAATCTATTTCACTAAGCCCCAGAATCTGGGTTCACTAGTAAATGTTTTAGCATACAGAAGATGGAAGGAGTGATATGTGTGACTTCTGAGGCCTCCTTTAAGAATGTTTGCAGCTTCCACCTGGATTCCTTGGGACATTTGCTTAGGAAGAAGCCAGTCGCGATGTAAGAAATCTGATTAGCAAGAGACCAACAAGCTCTAAGGAAGCTCAAACTAACCATGAGCAGAAAAAGAGATTCCTGACTAGCCCAGTGCCCAGTGCAATCTTTTACATGCCTTCAACCTTCGCTACCATCTGACTGAAACCAGCCACAGGACAGACTCCAAGCAAGCACTGCCCAACTGAGTTCCTCAACCCCAAGAACTATGAATAATAACAATACATCGACTCATTACATCACGAGATTAGGATAGCTTATTTACAGCAGTGGATAACTGGGACAGCATTCAATGTTTATTGAAGAAGTAAATGGATTGGTAGAATTAGCCACTGAGAATAAGGGGTTACCAAACAAACCCAATGAAATCCATTAAATAAATTATTTAGGTGATGTCGGCAAGAGTAAAGACTATCAGAAAATTGGACAACTCTGTGGATAATTAAGGCCAAGAGGAAATCTGCTACAGAATAAAGTAATTTTTTTTAGAGTGGAATTTTCCAAATTCACTAACCATCTTGATGGTATTCATTAGATGATTGCTCAATGTCCGACTTCCCTTTACACAAAGTAAACTCATGATTGTGTTTTAGCCATGACTCTAGGTACAAAGTAGGAGAAAATATATTAACCAAGAAGGAACATGAGTAACCAAGGGAAAAAATAGGCTTTGTGGAGGCTCGACTTTCTAACACTTCTCTCTGTTCATTTAATTTTGCAAAATAGTCTTTGGTCCAGGTAACATCGTAAAACAACTAAATATAGCCAGAGATCAGGGTGGGTGGGAATGGAAAAGAGAGGCCAAGTGCTGGGCACCAGCAGCTACGACGTCATCACATTCCCCCTAATGGTGCTGTTATGCACACAGCACTCTTTGGCTGGATATGGTCACCACTTCACAATGATAAGATGATTAATTATGACATGATCCATATCTTTCATTTCTTTGATGGTTGTAAATAAGTCTGAGTCACTCCACCATCAATTCTTACCACAGGCACAATAGCTTCACACTTTTTTGGTGAGGAAAATAAATATCAAAAGGATGTATTTAATCTTTGTGCCTTTTTAGATGAAATAAAAAACCAGGGTCTGGCCCTCCCTTTCCTGAATATCCATTTCTTGTGGCTGAACAGGTCCCTCCTGGTGCAATCCACCCCACCTCTCAACTACAGAATATTATTCACTCTGCCCAATGTGAACTCACAAACCCCTGATTCTCAAAGAGATTCTAGCTTTGTCCAATCATCCAGCTGTGTTGAGAACCAAATGAATACAATGTAGAAATAATTGACTAACTCTGTATGATCAACTTGTAAGGTAGCTTAAAACAAACTGGTGTGTGTGTGTGTGTGTGTGTGTGTGTGTGTGTGTGTGTGTGTATTTGACAGTTTACATGGACCCAAAGAACCAAAGCATGGACAAATCTGTCTTCTCTTGGCTGTGCAGACAGAACCCAGAACTCAAGTTCAAGGTCACTTATTGGGTAAGCAGTTCTTTACAGTCACTCTGAACAAGCGAGGAAGGAAAACAGATTAAGCTGGGGCAGAATTCCCAGTAGTTATTAGAGAGAACTCTCAGGTTCCATGGACAGAAGATCTTGAAATCTAACTTAAGTACATGAGGATAGCTTTTTCTTAGTTCCTTTTAATTCTTTTGCCATTCCATTCAAAACAATTCATTACCTGGAACTGTCTACACTAGGGATAGAGAATTGAATAAGATCTGTTCTCAAGTCGTTTCCAAGGAAAAGTGGATTAGGGAGGGATGACCACTTGAATTTCCTATGGGAAGAACTAGGAGCATGTGTGCCAGACTTTATTATGTTGAGATGCAATGAGTACCATCTCCGCCCTTCTAAGCTTCTCCCAAACCACAAGGGTTGGAAGCCTGGAAACTACATTTCCCAGGCTTCCTTGCCAGTAGGGTTCTTGGTTGTTGTTGGCTGCTTTGGGCAATGCAGTAGAAGAATAAGGGTGTCAGGAAATAATCAACTGGTTTTTAAGCAAAGATGAAAAGGAAAAGCAGCTGCTTCTAGAGTTCCCTTCTGGTATCAATGTGTTGACAAGCAGTCCTCAAAAGTTCAGTGGCTTAACACATAAAAGTTTATTTCTTACTCACAAAAAGTTTAATGTGGATATTCCCCTGAGTAGTGATTCAGGGATTCAGATTTCTTTCGTGTTTGTTTCTACATCTTCTGTGGTTAACATTGAGTTATTAGAGAAAACTCTAAAGTTCCACTGACAGTGTTTGTTTCTACATCTTCTGTGGGTAACATCGAGGTTATCCCAGCATTATCCCGCCAGAAGATGGAGAAGGGGTGGGGAAGGGTTGAGTAGCCTCTGGCTGAGCAATTGCTTCCTAGAAACAGGTCTACATGTGGAAGAGGAGGACAAATTTTCATTGGTCAGCTAGCCATCTCTGTCAATGCATCGTTAATTTTCTTTCCCTTTCTCTTTTGCAGCTATAAAATATATTTCCCCATCATAATATGTACCCATTCTTTCCTAGTTCTCTTCCTTTTCTTTTGACATGAACTTTCCCTCTTTTTTTATCTTGCTTGATCTCTTTCCTCTATTTTACTGCTAACAATAATTTATCATAGCATTCTATTTTCTTCTCTGAACAATTTTTAAGCTTGAGGTCAAGACAAAAAGATGGCGCTGTCATCTCATCAAAATTGAGAGAGGGAGTCATTTCAGTGCCTTTTACTTCCACTCAAATATCATTTCATTCTTTATTTTTTCCTACCTCTGAGCTACACCCTCAGCCCTATTTTATTTTTTATTTGGAAACAGGGTCTCGCTAAGTTGCTGAGGGTCTCACTAAATTGCTGCAGCTGGTTTCAAACCCACGATCCTCCTGTCTCAGCCTCCCAAATACTGAGATTACAGGCGTGCACCACCACCCGAGCTCCATTTCATTCGTACTGTTGGGAGTTATGGGCAGTGAAAAGGGGAGGTCAAAACAAATCTAATATGGGAAATAAAGTATTTGCAATACTGCTGATGTCTGTCACACTCCTGTGCTCCATGTTCTTCAGTTTTTTGGGGTTCTTTTCCAGGTTTCATCCTGGCTTTGGGGTGAAAGTCAAGTGTTGGGTTTTTTCTCTTTATTCATCATGAAGAGGAAGCACTCATCACTACTGAGAAAGAATAGCAAAAGTGATTGAGACCATTTTCAATTGTCCAATAATACAACTGTGGTGTTTAGAGAATTTTGTTTCATTCATTGATGTAATTTGCTATCCCTTTTGGTTTTGGGGAAGAAATACAAGAACATTTTTGAAAATGTAAAATTTGACTGTTTAATAATGTGCAAGAGGTAACCAACTATTTCTTCCCCACAATCTGCCTCATTCTGTGTTTTATATTTGGGGTTTAGAACAAAAGAATATGGCCTTAGTTCTGGTCCTAATAGTTCCATCCTTTGGAATCATCCCTAGTCTATGATCAGTCTGCTAAGAAATTGAGTTTTGCATCATGGAGATTCCTTTAAAAATTGAAAATAGGTCTACCATAAGATCTGGCAATTCCTCTTCTGTATATACAAAGAAGTGAAATCCGTATGTCAGAGATCTCTGAGGCACAATAGCCAAGATATGAAAACAACTTAATTGTACAGCAATGGGTAAATGGATAAAGAAATTTTTGACATATGTGTGCAAAGCCATAAAGTGTTTCTTCAAGAACTTCAGCTTGGCTCTGTTTGAATGCAAAGCCCATAGTTTCATTACTCTATTACCAGTCTCTTTCCATAAAAGTGGCCCAAAGATAAACATGACGATGGCAATGGGCAGATTCTGTAAGTTGAAAAGTTTTAAAAAATGCAAGTTCTCACAGAAGCTAATCACAGCAATAATAATAATTACCAATGTTTCTTGGGCACTTATTATACACCAGGCCCTGGTCTAAATGCTTTACACTGATTGCCTTGTGGATTCCTCACAACAACCCTAAAAGATGCATTATTATTATCACCCTAATTTTTTTTTGCAGATAAAACTGAGGCATAGAGGACTTAAGCTACAGAATCACACAACTAGCAATTATTAGGATGTGAAATAAGAACATAATGAATCTACTTATCGTTCACAAAGTAAATAATGGGAAAACTAGAAAGATAATTTTTGTGTATGTGTAGTACTGGGGATTAAACCCAGGGGCATTCAACCTCCAAGTTACACCCCCAGCCCTTTCTGTTTTATTTTTTTTTTATTTTGAAACAGGGTCTCACTAAGTTGCTGAGGACCTTGCTAAGTTGCTGAGGTTGGCCTCCAACCTGCGATCCTCCTGTCTCAGCCTCCCAAGTACTGGGATTACAGGTGTGTGCCACCATGCCTGGCTAAAACTTTTGAGTATTTCTCAGCATAGCTTACTTACCCTGGCAGAACCATCCTCAGGTAGAAAGGATCCAAAGCCCTGGCAAACCTCTCTCCCCAACCTGAATGTAGAAAGCTTTGGCCGATGTCTGCACATCCTCAGAACGGTCCCTTCGCCATTCCTCTCACCAGACCGGGAGGGGTGCAGTGCCAAGGGGCTCTTCTGTCCTATTGAAAGCAGAGAATGGCTCCCTCTGAAATAAGTACAAAGAGCAAGCAAATTTAGTCAGTTTATGCAAAACACAAAATGGCATCTGCCATCTGGAAAAACACACCAAAGCCGTGAGCCGTCGAGCCCCTTTCAAGACTTTGGCATATAAAATCAACATATTTTTTTTAAGTCTGAAAGGTCCAAGTGAACTTCCAGCTTCATTAAACATAATTTCTCCTCCCTCCCTTCCTGTAGCTGGTCATTTACTCATTTACTCTCCCATCACACACACTCCCCCAGTTTTAAAAAGATAGGTGACAGACAGATAGGTAATGATAGATGATAGATAGATAGATAGATAGATAGATAATGATGATTATGATGATGATGATGATGATAGATAGATAGATAGATAGATGATAGATGATAGAGATATAGACAGACAGACAGATAATTGATTTTATTTTCCTTCTTTTTTTTTTGCCGTACCGGGGATTGAACGCAGGGGCGTTCTACCTCCACGCTACACCCCTGGCCCTATTTTTTATACTTTATTTTGAAACTGGGTCTCACGAAGTTGTGGAGGGCCTCACTAAGTAGAGAGAGAGAGAGAGAGAGAGACAGGGAGAGAGAGAGAGAGAGAGAGAGAGAGCTGAGGCTGGCTGCGAACCCGGATCCTCCGGTCTCCGCCTCCCAAAGTACTGGGATTACAAGTGTGCGCCATCACGCCCGGCTTTTATTTTCCTTCTTAATGGTACAAAGTTTTTGGGTTGTTTGTGATTTTCATTTTTTTGGTATTGGGGATTGAACTCAGGGGCATTCTACCTCCTAGCTACATCCTAATCCTTTTTGTTTTGAAACAGAGTCTTGCTAAGTTGCTGAGAGCCTCACTAAGTTGCTAAGTCTGACCTCAAACCTGCAATCCTCCTGTCTCAACTTCCCAAGTACTGGGATTACAGGTGTGCACCACCACGCCTGACTGGCACAAAGATTTCTGAGAAATTGATGTAATAACAGAAGATTTTTAAAAGAGATTATAAACAAAATCCTTTATAATCACCTTCCTTTTAATATTCCAAGTGGTTTAAACAAATAAACCTGCCCTTATGTGGCATATATACTTGGAGCTTAGTTTGTCACTCACCTTCCAGAGGCCCAACATTATGGGCTGCGGCTGCTGCTATTCTCACGATCACACACTCCTGACTGCGCCTCCATCTGCGCTAACTTCAAGGAGTTCAAGATGGGTGAGACCAGGGCTGCTCAGGTTTGCCTTGGTGCCGGGTTGGGTAAGCAGGACAACCAGGCAGAAATACATCAGGCACATAACTGGAGTGAAAATAAGATAAGATGCTGGCAATGCTTACTTAAGAGTTGGGGTTAGGCCAGGCGTGGTGGTGCATGCCTGTAATCACAGGACTTGGGAGGCTGAAACAGGAGCTTCACAGGTTCAAGGTCAGCCTCAGCAAGTAGTAAGACTCTCATCAACCTAGTGAGACCTTGTTTCAAATAAAAAATAAAATAGGGCTGGGGGTGTAGCTTGGAGGTAGAATGCCTCCTGGGTTCAATTCCCAGTACCAAAAAATAAAAAGAATTGGAGTTAAATGGGCAGGAATTGAGAGCAGAAAAATCACGGATGCAGTATCAGGATGAGGCCGGTCCAACCATATGGACTGAGAAAGGACAGAAGCATTGCTGAGAATGAAATCATCTATGAACTTAGAATGCAGGAGGCTAAGGCACAGTCAGAAACAGGAAATGAGACAAGAAAACCAGGCCCACGTGCTGAAGCGATTCCCACAGACCTGTGCAGTACGGGAGTCCCATGGGCCGGCTACAGTTATTAGATCTTTCATTGTCACAACAATCAAATGGGGATAGGGGAGGTACTTCACACAGGAGAAAGACTATCAGTTTTCTCCTGGTGTTATGGTTTGGATCTTTCATGTCTACTAAAAAGCTTGCTCCTCAGCTAATGGTGGTATTGAAAGGTGGTGGAAACTTTAGCAGGTAGGGCCCAGTTGGAGGGAGTTAGATCCCTGGGGGTGTGCCCTTGAAGGGTGTATTGGGACCCCAGCGCCCTCCTCTTTCTGTGCTTCTCAGCAACCATGAGTGAGCAGCTTTGCTACACGGTCCCTGCTATGATGTTCTGCCTCACCACAGGCCCAAAGCAACGAGGCCAAGCGACCACAGACTGAAACCTCAGAATAAATCTTTCCTTTAAAAGTTGCCTTCCTCAAGTATTTTGTCACAGCCTCAAAAAGCTGACTAACACACACCGGTGATGGAAGAGCAGGTGATCTTTATTTCATTCAATGTATTGCTCTGTAGTTCCATTTTCTCTATTTTATAATAAGAACGTTTCAAAGATTGCTGGCAAAAGAAGCTAAAACTTGTTTGATGAAGAAAAGAAACTGGTACTTGGTTAATGAAGAAAACTTGATTTTCTCGGGAGCAGAAAGTCTTTTGAAGCCAGAAGTTGGTGTCAAGTTCTGACCAGTAGCCACGATTGGTCCAAGCGGTTATCCAGATCTGCTGTTGTCTTAGTCCAGTGTGGTGATGCACGCCTGTAACCCCAGTACTTGGGAGGCTGAGACAGGAGGATTGCAGGTTCAAGGTCAGCCTCAGAAACTCAGTGAGGGCCTCAGTAACTTAACCAGACCCTGTTCCAAAATTTAAAAAAATAAAATAGGGCTGGGGGTGTAGCTCAGAAGCAGAATACCTTGGGTTCAATCCTCAGTACCAAAAAAGAAAAGAAAAAGATTTGCTGCTGTCTTTTCCCAGGTTAACCCATTTTAAAGCTGAGAATCTGTTCCCAAGGTCAGATTATTGGGAGCAGGACTGTATCTTCAGGGCTGATTCCACGAGAGCATCAGATTCTCCCCTTTTCTTAGCACAGTCTACAATCTTTGTTTGGCCCTGGCTGATTCATTCACTCATCCTCTGCCATCATTTAAAAGTGCCTCATGAGCCAGGCGTGGTGGCACAAGCTTGTAGTCCCAATACTTTGGGAGGCGGAGACCAGAGGATCCGGGTTCGCGGCCAGCCTCAGCTCGCTCTCTCTCTCTCTCTCTCTCTCTCTCTCCTTAGTGAGGCCCTCCGCAACTTCGTGAGACCTGGTTTCAAAATAAAGTATAAAAAATAGGGCCGGCGGCGTAGCGCGGAGGTAGAACACCCCTGCGTTCAATCCCCAGTACCGCAAAAAAAAAAAAAGTGCCTCATGATAGAATATTTTTCAATTGCATTAAATGAATATTCTTTTGATCATTTTTTTATCCTTTAGATTTAGGAAGAAATGCTGAAATCTCCTGTGCGTGTATATCCCTAACAGAAACAGTAGCATGGACTCTGCCAGGCCTCAATTAAAATCACAGATCCTTTGCTTATCAGTCTTGTGATCACGGACAAGTTATTTAAACTTTTTGGTCCTTGGTTTCCTCATCTGTAAAATGCAAGCTGCCAGGAGAGCTGGATTGGCACAATAAATTGTTCTTGTAATTATCATCATCATCATTATTATTAGCAACAGTAATAACATTAGACACAATCACCCATAAGTTCCAGCAAAAGACCTATTCTTTGCACTCCTGGAAAGCTGCCAACTTGCTACAGAAATGATGTGACAGTGGACTCCGATATATTATTGAAGTGACATTCTCCAACTCCAGGGCCTAAGGAGCTTGTTGCTATCACAGAACCCCCTTCAGGCCAATCTTTTGAGTGTCACTTACACCAGTTTGGAAGTAATCGGCTTGCTCGCCCTTCCAGCAAAGGATGTCATGATCAGCTAATGGAAAGTGACAAGAAGGGATATAATGAATGAGAGGGAGTTAAAGTTTGGGATAAAAAAAAAAGAGCCTTGTTCTTTTGGGGAATGCACAATGATAAGCATACCATGTTAAATCGTGCGTGTCAAATAATGGACTAATTAAGAATCTTTATTTTTTTCACATCTCATTTTTGTGGTCCCTTCAAAGATGTATTTTCAAATTAGCTCTTAGTTCCCCCCTGTAAGTACCAAGAGAGAAAAAAAAAAGAGAGAAAAGAAACTGTCTTATCAGAGAAGCGAATGATAAACATAAAATAAAATACAGGGGAAAGAAGATGGGGGTTTTGTGGAAGATACTGGGAAGTTTTATCATCGGAGCAGCAACTTCTTGAATAATGGAATTTAATAGCATATAATAAACTATGATTCAGAAGAACACTGATTCAATCCCACTAATTGTTTGAGCCAGCGAAGTGAAGGCAAAGTTTATTGTGCAAACACGTCACTAATGCCACTGAACACCAGAGGGAAGAGACAATTGTTCCCAGCGGCCTCCCTCCTCACACCCACAGGGGACATGGTCCCTGCCCTTCAAACGCAGGGGATGAATCTCCAACTTCCAATGACAAACCTCATTCTAGGACTTTAAAGTCACAGAAATGCAATTTTTGCAATCAACAAACTATTGTATTAAGCAGAGAACAGAGGGGTAACTAGTTACAAAGCCTCCAATTAGGCTATAAAGAATAATAACTAATATGCTTTCATGGTAATGCCAAAAAGTACAAAAACCTATAATAAATTTAATTGAGCACATGATCATAAGCACTGTTTTTCTACCCACATAGTTCTGCTACATTAAGGTAGACTCCAAATAGAGAAACACTTTTTTTTTTCATTGTTATTGAAAGGCGTGCTTTTTCTTTTCTTTCTAATTTGGATCATTTTACCGATGTCAAAAAATGGGAAGGTATAATTAAGAAAAAAAATGATTTTCTCTGTCATTACTCATTGATTATATCTAAGCATAAAAATGAAGGAAGGAATTAAAGCAATTATCTGAATAATTCAGGTCTCCCCTAAAAGGTTAGAGGTTTCTAATAAAAATATATTGTTTTTGCCTGAATTATTAAGATAATAGCCTTAGTTTTCCACTTTATTTTGTAACTGTGGGTCTGTCTATTGAGGAAAAATCTTTTGTATTCATTTTTAAGGGTTCTTTAGGTTTTCTGACAATTAAGTGTATATTCTTTTGATACATAAACCTTATGTCCCTCAGAAATAAACAACCTAAAGTTCTACAGAACATTTCGAAAAAGCTACTATTTAAATCACTAAAAAAAAAAAAAGCTGAGAATAAGTATTTCCTTCCCTCTCTCCCCCCTCCCAAAAAAAAGGTCCATGAAACCTTGGTGGTTACATTTGGGGACAGAAAGGGGAGTGAAATACCTCGGTAAACTGATAGCCTAAAAACGGGAAAATTAGTATTGTGCCACGGCTATGAGCAGCTAATAAAGAGAACATGGTTAAAAGAGATTAAGGTTCAAATTAAGGTCAGAAAAGAGACTGATTGAGGAAAACTGCCATGTTCCACTGCATGGCAGTTTAAGTGAGACAGTTCCCCTGAATCAGTCTTAGGTTGAAAAATTACACTGTTGGGGTTAATAAAGAGGCCGAGCATTTGTTTGGACTGAGACTTCAATTAAAATGTTATTTGGGGCAGCCAGAGCTAATGTCTTGCTTAGAGGTAAACTGAACTGCCTTTTAAGAGGATGAAAAAAAAAAAGATGAAGAAGGAAAAAAAATTAAAAAGACCACCTAATCTGTCAAAGACTCTGAATAACTGGCAGAAAGAATTGTGTCTGCTGGACCTGCGCCCAACCCAGCAGCCAGCGTTCTTAAGGGTTTTGTGACATCATCGCAGGCAGCTGAGGGTTTCTGAGTTTTTTATTGTTGCACTGGGTGAAGAATCTAGTGTTCGGTTGAGCTTTCTTTGAGACAAAAGAAAAAAAATCTGGTTGATGTAATATACTAAGTGTGTTTGTTTTTTCTTTAATGCCACAAAGGGGCAGGACCAAAAATTCTGAGTCTTAGTCTCACAACTTTACCCCAGAGACAAAAATTGATGAATAGAGTTAATTGAATTTCTTAGTCCATACCAATTTCCCCACAATTAGACAAAACCACCAGAGTTTGCTTTCATTTCACTTCTTAAGGGTGAGTGAACTTTCCCCTTCCCCACAGTGAGCTCCTCTTCTCATCCACCCCTGTATTTCACAGAGATTCTACTGGTACATCCTGGTCAACAAAGTGGACGCATCTTCCCTTTTGTGCAGCTTATAGTGTGAGGGAAGAGGGACAGTTAGTAAGTTAAAAGAAATATATGTATAATTATAAATTGATAACATCAAAGGAAAGTGCAGAGATGGAGACAGATCCCATTTCTCTTCTGTGTGCATGCGTGTGTGTGTGTGTGTGTGTGTGTGTGTGTGTGTGTGTGTGTGTTACTGGAGATTGAACCTAGGGGCATTCTACCTCTGAGTTACACCCCCAGTCCTTTCTTTATTTTATGTTTTCAAACAGGATCTCACTAAGTTTCTGAGGTTGTCACCAAGCTGCTGAGGCTGGTCTCCAAACTGTGATCCTCCTGTCTCAGCCTTCCAAGTACTGGGATGACAGGCGTGCACCACCACACTCCACTCTCTGATCTTTTTCTTAACCAATCTCATGAGCAGCAACATGAAAACCTCATTACAAGTGCGTGAGGTGACCGAGGAAGCTGGGTTGTGGGAGATACAAAACATGATTTTCTGTTGAGGAGCCTGGGATCTGGTCATGGAGAGTCATAGAGATGGAGAAGTTCAAACTAGCATGGATAAGAGCCAAGATGAACTTAGGGGGATGGACTTTGATTGGCATTTCTTGTACCAACAGAGTGATGAACTTACAGCTAAAGTACAGTATCAGAAAAGGCCCCTGGGGGAAGGAAAGAGACTATCTCATGGGGTAAGGGGGTCAGGTAACAGAACAAAAGAGGTATGCTGAGGTCCATAGAAGAGTCAAAGAACCATTTCTGTTCCTTGACTCCTTCATGCTGTTCAGTTTTGGGATTTTTTGTTTATTTGTTTGTTTTTGTTTTTTTCACCAGGTCTAGAGAATGGACCCAGATTAGCTAGATTTCAATTCAAATTGACCCTAAAGTCCAGTTCTCTTATTCCAACTAAAGAAGATATTTATGGGAACACAAATTTCCCCCCTCAATTCCACCAAAATAAAAGAAAATAAGTGTGCTAATCAAAGATGTTGAATCTTTAGGACATTCTTAAAGAAGGTAAGCTTGGTTGAAAAATAAAACAGTAGGTTGTGCTTTAGTACCAAGAGGCAGGACGTGAAATGGGAAAGATAACACTTTGAAAACAAAATGCCAATAATGAGATCATCGCAACAGGAACAGGGAAGCAGCAAGCTGAGAAGTCACACAACGTCCACCAGCCCTACGCCTGGCTAAGTGGAGGCAAAATCTGCCAGGCCCAGATTGACTTCATTAGTCACTTAGAAGCATGTACGCAGATCAGAAAAATAAATTATCCTCCTCCTCACTGCAAAATAGTTGATCATGGGTATAAATAGAAACAGATTAGAACATCGATTCTTCAAAGCATAAATATTTCATTCACCAACCAGTTGCAATTCTGCCCATAGCAATGCAGAATTGAGCATGCGATAGCACCACTCCGCAGGTGTGAATGTAATCAACTTTAACAGGGAATCAGGATTGACGAGGATTTAGACTGGAGATAGATTTCATGCACAGACTGCGTGGTCCCAGATGAAGTCAGGGAAATTGGTTTGAAAGGTACATCATCATATAACCCAGCTAGCCCTATTGACTGCCCTTTACGACTTCAGGTCTATTTGAACAAATATGATTCTCATGCTGTATTTGTCAGTCACTTTCTAGATACTGGGCTTAATGCTAGGTATTAGGAATTCTACACTGAACTGAACACTGAACAAGCCCCCTCTTAGCATCCTTAATTCCTCTATGTCCTTTCCCAGCTTAACACTTTTCCAGAGTATTTCTATTCCCTGCCATTATATCACATCTATATTTGTTTCTTGTTTATTATCTCACTTGCTAAAATATAAGCTCCATGAGACAGGGACTTTGGTTTTCCTACTGTGGGATGTCCCCAATATCTAGGCCATATGAAAGCACTTTTTAAAAGAATTTTGTTGAATGAACAAATAACTTATTTCAATTATGGTAAGCAGAATAAAAGAAAACATAGGTGTTGAAAGCATGCATAATTGGTATTTCTAACCTAGGAAATGAAGGAGGCCTTTCTCAAGCAAATGACTTTAGAGTTGGACTCTGAAGAATGGGGAGGAGTTTGACTGGAGAAGGGGTTGGGAGTATATTAGTCAGCTTTTCATTACTATAACAAAATACCTGAGACGGGATACTTTATAAAGGTAAAATGTTTGTTTAGCTCACTATTTTAGAGGCTAGAGATGCAAACAGCATGACACAGGCTCTTATGAGGGTCCTTCTTGGATGCATCACATCACGGTGGGAAAACAAGTAATTGTCCACATGGTCTCTCCCCCTTTCCTCATGAAGTCACAAGGCTTAAATCCTGGTGACTCTACCCTAATGACCTCATCTAATCTAATTACTCTCAAAGGCCCTACCTTTAAACATGTAGTGGGATAAAGTCTCCACTCTCTTAATATCATTAACATAAGAGGCCAGGGGACAAACCCAATTCACACACAAGAACACTGAGGATCAGAGAGGTACAATGACTTGCTTAAGATCTCTCACACCACGTATCAGGGACATGAATTCACTTCTGTTCCTCCCATACACCCACGGTGTGGTTAGTTACTTCCATTTGCTCACCTCCTCCTTGAAGGCTTCCTTGTTACTCCACGCAGCATGGAGCTAACCCTCAGGACTTCCAAAGCACTCTGTGTCAACATGTACTCAGAGCTGTCCTGCTTTTATTTCTCTCAGATATGATGAGTACCTCAGATAAGTCTTACTTATCTTGGTATCACCAATGTTGAACATAGCATTTGGTACATGATGGGGATATGAATTAATGTATTTTGAAGAATAAATGGATGAATAAATAAGCCCAAATATATCCTTTAAGATAACGCATTAAGGAAACATAGCATACACCTATCCAAACAGATAACAGGTAAGTTAGAGAATGATCTTTCATGTAAACAAGTACTCTACATTCCCTTGTCCTTTTCCCCATCTCCACCCACCACATGGTTCCTTTACATAATGATTTCTCTGGTACACTGAAAATTTGGTTCATTTTCAAAATTAAAAATACCAGTATTGTACCATTACACAAAGATAGGAAAGGAAATCATGAAGACATGAATATGATGACATGTGAGTCATGGACCTAGGCACAGGCTGAGAGCATGCGCAGCCCAGGAGCAAGCAGGAAGGGAATCGTTCTCTACCACCTGCTTCTCCTTCAGAAGCATTGCAAAGGCTACACCTCACTTAAAAAGGTGGAATGATGAGAGATAACCCGTTTTAAAATTGGAATATATTCCATAGGCATAATTAACACAGACATACAAAAGGTGAAATTTTCCAAACCATCCACTACTATCCAGAAGTTGGAATCTCTCTGAAGAGATTACTGTACTAGAAACAACATGTTTATTGGCTCATAAAAGACAAGTCATCTAACAATTCACAGTAGGGGTCTGAGCGAAATAACTCACCCATTGTGAAGTCAATGCTCAAATCAATATCCCTCGGGGAGAAAAATATTGCTCATTGATGGAGATTGATCTTTCTTTTCCTTAAGAAATTCTCAAGGGGTAAACAACATATTTTTTCATAGTGAACATAACTAAACAAGGGAATGTCAGGACCTACATTTCTACATCCTCACAAGCATGATCCTCAAAGATTATTAGTGTAATCATGAATGCCTTTTGATCTATTGAAAAATAAATTCCGGTTCCATTTTTAAAATCTCATTTTAATGTCCAATTCCGTTTTTTTAACATCTCATTGTAATATCCAAGAAACAGGACCTCTAAGACAACTCTATGTGTATTCTCCACTTATCAACACCATTATAAGTGAAATACTTTTTGGTGTTTTAAAATAGTCAAAATTAGTATGAAACCCAAGAAATCTAGATTCCAGATTTTTTTAACCTACAGGTTTAATAACGACTATTTTTTTTATTTCTCACTACTTCTTCCTTACCTTTTTCACTCCCACTTATACCCCCAAATGATTAAAAAGCACAGAGCAACATTGAATCTAGCCATTTACTGACTGCCTTCCCAAAAGTAAAGTTTTAGTGAACATAGCAAAAAGAAAGTTGAATTCAATTTATCTCATATTTAGCATGTTAGTGGGAGCTGGTGAATATTTTGACTTATTTACAAGGCTATAGTAGATTATATATGGTCTAATTTATAGATCATCTTCTCAGGCCAAATTTGTGATTGAAAGAAAGCTTGCTTTCTGCCCTTTTGCAATTCAAAGGTTGCATAAGAAAGGACAGATGGATGATTTGGGGGAAAAAGAAATGTCACTCAATTAATGTTTGTTGAAAAGAGTGTCACAGCTCATTGGCAGAATTTCCACTAATTGGTAACTCCCCCTAACAGCCAAAGATTAATTGAGCACCCAGGCTAGTGAGTTCTCTGAGGAGAGGAGAACAGTAATGGATTGGTGGTTACAGAAGCTGAGACCCAAAACCAACATGGCGGAGCTACATGGTCCATCTTCCAAACACAAGAATAGCACCATTGACATCCCAGCAGACACACATGAGATTTTTGTTGTTTTTCCTTTGATGGAGATGGACTCATATAACAAGCCACATTCTTGTACCCAATTCCTCTCCTGTCTGAAAGAATGCTTGTCTCAAGTGGCTCAAACAGATAAAATTAGAAGTAAAGTTCATTGACTGGCATAGAGTCTTGACCTTAGGAAAAATTTAAACCAGATTGATTATGCTAATTTTTCTCATTTAAATAGTATATATAATCACTACTTATGGTAACAATAGATGCCACATAGAAAAACAAAACAAGGAAAAACAAAAATTTGAATTAACGAAAAAATAATTTAGACTTAAGCCCACCTTCCTAAGACTTCGGTTCTGTAGAAAATGAAAATAAACTCAATCTACCAGAAATGCCAAATCAAATACTTATCAGTCTTTTAATCTCCTACTGGTTTAAAATTCAAGAATTATTGTCATGATTTGGTGGGGCTGGGTCATCACATCAAATGCATTACTGTTTTTCTCACACACTGCAGAGGTGATACGACTGAGAAATGGGGGTCAGGAATATCTATGGACACTGAGAATAAACTACAAACTAAGGCAGAACAGAGAAGAGAAAATACAGTCCTCTAAGAAGGAAAGTGTAGGAACAATCAGAACACATCTGGAATTTGGTTCGAAAGGCCCTGGAACCAGAATGGGTCTCCAAGCTGCTCTATGTACACGCACATACTGAGATTTCCAAAAGTGAAATTTCCAGAAGTTATCCTAAGGACTGAATCCAAGAAAAGGTTCCACTGGCAGACAGGCATAGCCTTCCCCCTTTTAGGATGATCACCAGTGGGTCTGTGGAGGGCTGAATAGACAGGCCTTGTCCTCGGAAGGTTCTGCTGACCCTTCCCACCAAAGCAGGGTTCTGAAGGTGTGAAGAATTTGGCTGACTGGGCCACTAATTGAGCTGTGGTTAATTATTGACTGATTAGGGATTACTTTATCTTTCCATCAGGCGCTGGCTCAGGACTTAACCATGAGCATTTTAGAACCCACATGCCTCTTTCTTCTTTTCCTCTGGGTCACTTTAGCTTGTCCTTCCCCATAATTCACATTCAGGTCAGAATGGCCAATGCTCCTAAAGCAGGGGAGACCTCAACGAGTTGGGAGGGAGAGGGGCCGGGTCCGCACATCTCTAGGCCTGGAAAGTGCGCCCTCTGCAAAGCTTTGCTTCTTAGTCCAGGTTTTCAAAAAAAAAAAAATAGCAATGACTCTTTATCTCTCTAAAAGTCCTGGTGATCCCCGTGAGTGAGAATCAGCCGGCTTTCCCCAAGGCGGTCTGTCTGCTAAAGACCTCTTAGCAAAGGCAGGGAATCAGCCAGGCAGCTTGAGCCCAGCTGCCCCAGATAAGAGGTGGCCCGTGTTAATGCACAGGCTTCCTCTGCACCTCAGCGGGGCCTTCCTTTTCCAAACAGTCTCCCTTTAATGTTGGCGAATGTTGTTTTTCCATTGACTCAACATCTAGCCTCTGGTGGTAAGCCAGTGAGGAAAGTTGGGGCGGGGGAGGGGCTCGTGGGCCAGAGGGATGCAGCAGAGAGAGTGACAGCCAGCCACATTCCCAAACAAGCAAGGCACCTGCTTTGGAAAGACAACGACTGAGCCTCAAATTCTTGCTTCCTCTGGACTTAGATCAGCCCTTCCTTAGTTCAGGTGTCAGTGACCGACCCTCTGCCCATCTGCTCATCGCAGCCCCATTGGCCAAGAGTTATTTCAGTGTGGAAACTGTCAAGGATTCATATAACCTTTCTCTATGAATTTCACTGCCTTATTTGAAGGAAAGGAAAAAAAATTGTTGAAGTACATTAAAGAGTGGAAAGAAATTCTAGGATGCAGGGCTGGAGATGGAGCTTAATGGTAGAGCGAGTGCTCGGCATGCCCAAGGCCCTGGGTCCAATCCCAAGCACCAGGCGTGGAGATGAGAGGAAAGCAAGTGAGAAGAAGCAAACTGAAGAAGCAAACAGAAGAGGCAAAGGAAAGGCGAGAACAAAAATCAAGACATGGGAATAAAAGGCAAAAAGGAAAGAAGAAAAGGAGAGGGGGGGAAGCAAAGGGGGAACAGGAAAGGAAAAGGAGGAAAGGGACAGGAGGACTG
The DNA here is from genome assembly GCA_004027185.1 of Glis glis. Lineage (NCBI taxonomy): Eukaryota > Metazoa > Chordata > Mammalia > Rodentia > Gliridae > Glis > Glis glis. The sequence goes on along the minus strand of PVJS01008370.1, from coordinate 21,790 downwards.
AAGAAAAATGGAATCTGAAATGAGAGGTTTTCCCCAGGAGCTCAATTTCTCAAGCCCCAGGACAGTGCCCTGGTTGAGAGTGCAGAGCAGACTTCTCAGGGGCTTCCCTGGGCAGCCCAAGGTCAAGGGGCATCTTCAAAACCAAATCTCGATTAGAGCCAACTAAATGTTTTGACTTGAAGGAGACACTAAGGATTAAAAAGCAAAACACAGCAGCATGGGGAAGAAAGAAACAGGAAAAGAAAGAAAATTTGGAGAAAAAAAAACTCATGGGGGACACAAAGGGAATGATAGAAAACACTTCTGAATCAGCTAGTCATCTACTAACAAGCTGTAAAGATCGCCAATGACAAGTTGTCACATTAGTTTAGTGAAACTGAAGCAGTACTTATCCCCTTTCCTGTGCTTAATCTCTCCCTGCGTGCCACAAAAACATACTACCACGTTTAATAGGATTAGTTTCGTTTGCTTTCTCCCTCCACCCTTTTCATTTTTAACAATTCTATTTTCAGTAGTACAGAGATCCTGAAATATGTGGACTTCATGCAGTGCACAGCAAACCCCCACACGCATGGTTTTCACTCTTTACAGACTTTATTTGAATCTGAAAAAAATGTAATTTGATTTTGTACCTTTTCCTTCATTGAAAGACAGTCTTCTCAGGGAAATGTCCATAGCTTTAGGGGGTGGAGGTGTTGATGGCCCAGGGGTGCAGACAAAACCAGGGCCATACACTTGGCCACACCCAATCCCTGCAGAGGCTGTGGCCTAGGAGAAATCCTTCCAGCTCAGACTGTAGGATGACCTGGGTTCCAGTTCTGGCCTGGGCTGCTACTGTCTCCGTGGTCTTGGGCACCTGGTGAAAGTATCTCCAGTCTCTGCTTACTCATCCATGCAGTGGGGATAATCCTTTTCCGTGCTGTTGGGAGAATTACACATAATACGCTTCATTTTCCTCGTTTCTAAGATTCTCTCTTTCTCCTATTTTATTACGCTCCTGAAATCAGTATGACTTAACAATCAAGTGTGCATTTAAGGTTATTGTTTCCCCTTTCTCCCAAAGGCCAGCTTTAAATGGATGCCCTGTTTTATCATCTATGGTATCCTAGAATGAAGAAAATGGAAGCAGGGGGTATGGTACAGAAGCACCGAGGAAGTGCTCAATAAATGCTAGAAGCATCTATCATTGCTCATTGTCACTATGCCTGTGGCTTCCTTGTGATGTTTTCTTTTTTTTTTTTTTGGCGGTACCGGGGATTGAACCCAGGGGCGTTCTACCTCCGTGCTACACCCCCGGCCCTATTTTTTATACTTTATTTTGAAACCGGGTCTCACGAAGTTGCGGAGGGCCTCACTAAGGAGAGAGAGAGAGAAAGAGAGAGAGAGAGAGAGAGAGAGAGAGAGCGAGAGAGCGAGAGAGCTGAGGCTGGCAGCAAACCAGGATCCTCCGGTCTCTGCCTCCCAAAGTACTGGGATTACAAGTGTGCGCCACCACGCCCAGCTCCTTGTGATGTTTTCTACTGGAAGATAACTTTGGAATAGGAGACGAGAAAGAGGTATTGACAGTTTTCTAGATTCTTCTAGAACAGAGTTCCTAATTGAGGTTTCTGAAACCTGACCAAATGAAGCACAGGCAATAACTACCCATATGGGGTCATCACCAGAATTGTCCAGTCACTCTGCTCTCTCGACAGGGCCACCAACTGCCCGCTTAGCAGGGTCTTGCAAACAGAAATGATCCAGTGAATGAAATGATTCCATTTTCTCTGAGTCCCTTTGGGTCCTGCACTCCCTATGGCTGTTTCTAGAACCACCACCAAATGACCAACATTGGGGGGGAATAGGTGAATTCCCTGGCCTGACTCGGGAGGGGAGTGAAAGCAGCGACACTGGCCTCAGGTGGGGACTGAGAAAGACGAGCTGGGAGGGATGAGACAGCTGATGTGTGGGGCACTGTGGGGACAGGGTAACCAGCAAAGCCTGGGCCCCCTGTAGGGACTGAGATGGGGTCTGCACTTGCAGGGCTGAGGTCATGCCAACACACACACACACACACACACACACACACACACACACACACACACACACGGACCCCCAGGCAAGAGCCCTGGATATCTGTTCTCCAAAGGCAGCGGCAGCTGAGCTGTCAGGTCCAAGTCCTGCCAGCCAACCCAGGATTAGCAAGCAAGCAACTTCAAAAGTCTGGATAGAGGAAGCCAAGACTAGACACCCTTCACCCTGGCTGGAGCAGCAGCCAAATTTAGCTTCCCCCTCACTTTGTCTCCCGCCTCCCCCTTCACCCCCCAAATAACACTTCCATGATGCTGCCACCCCCACAGGAGTGGAGCTTCAATCTCACCCCCACTCTCCTGGCCTCCTGCTTCTGATCCCCTTCCCCATCCCACCTTCTCCCCAATCAGACCTGCACCCCACATTCTCTTCCCCTAACTTCAATCCCTCCTTCCCCAGCTACAGGCAACCCCTCTCCAGCCCACCCACACGCTGCAGACACCATCCCTGTCCCACCTATGGTGACCAGTACCCTCCCCATCCCACCAGCACCCTCCCCCTCCCCACACACATACACTCCCACCCCATTCTGCCACCCCCACTATCACACTCTCTCCCCATCCCGCCCATCCCATCCAGATTCTCCCACCCACCATCTTCCCCCTGGCCTCTGCCCCTGCCCACCCCCATGTGCAGGCAAAAGTTCTCCTTCCACCAGGATGGTGCTTGGGCAGGAGAAGACAGAGACTGCCACTGCTGTTGCTACAGGCTGGCCCCAGATAGGCCTTTCTCTCTAGTTATCCCGGGCGCCCTTGGTTTCAGTCACCTAGAGTCACCAGCATTTCCCACCTGTGCAAAGAGAATAGTCAGAGAGCAGGAATTTTCTGCACTTGCCCAGAGACACCCACCAACACTTGAGGACAGGCATTGGGAGAAATGTGCTCGCTTCCCCTCAGTCAGGGAATAGGGTGTCCCCATCCCCTCCCCTAGGGTCTACTCACTGGGGGCTGGGCCCACAGATGCCCCAACCTGGCAATCCTTTCCAGAACACCCCTCTCCAGGAATATATGATTACTGTCAAGCTTTCTGAGGGTACCAGCAAAACACCTTCCTTGGGATGTTTAGCTACTCACAGCTACCTCCAGCTCTAGACCTGTCAGCTGCCTAGATCTGCTGTCTGCTGGTTCAGCCCATTCCGTTTCCTTGGCTTTCTTCCCCGCACACTGCTGCAGAGTCACAGCCAGGCATGACACCTTCCTGCCTGTCTTCCTTTCCCGCTCACAGCTGTCTTTGGCTGGGTTCTCCCTGCATTACCTTGGGGTGTGCTTGCATTCATTGGTTAGAACCTACTTTTAGGACGGCTTTTTGTTGTTGTTTTTTACTTTATATACATCTGGGGGAATGGTTTGTTCAAACATGTAAAAAAAATGTATGATATACATTTGTCTTTTGTTGTACTTAAGAACGTTTACCTGTTGTTCCTGCTTGTTGTTCCGCCTTGAATAGAACTTTTTGTCCTGTGGTTTCATTGGCCTGGCCAGCAGCTTCTACAGGAAAGGTTCGTGCCCTCTATGAAGTAGGGAAGGTGAAAGGGGAAAAAGAGAAAAGGCTGAAGAGGAGGAGGAGGAGGAGGAGGAGGAGGAGGAGGAGGGAAGAAAAGCAGATTTGATATTGGTAAGTGTCCCCTGTCTTCCAGTGGGCCTTATGGATAGTTCTAGGTTCACGAGCATAAGGCCTAGCTTCCAAACATGCACCAATTTTAATTTGTGCACATGTGTGTGTGTGTGTACGTGTGTGTGTGTGTGTGTGTGTGTCCTAAAATGTGTATGGGGGTTACATATAAAATGCCCAAGGTAGTAACTATGCATTAACTAAAATGTGAACATGCATACAGATCCCATGTCAGCCCACCTGGCTTCCCAGAAATGTTAGGGTCCTGGGAGGTCCTGTGTAGGAAGGAGTACATGTCAACACAAGCACGTGAGCACACATTTGTGAGCAAAACAGTTCCCATATCCCAGGCGCCAATCATGTGCTGAACAATTTCCATTGCATAGTAAGTAGTCTCTCAATAACTCTATGATTTGAATATCATCCCCATTTTACAGATGGAGAACTGAGGCCTGGACAGGTTAACACACCCAGGGTCATGAGTCAGTAACTGCTGAGCAGTAATTGGAAACACTGTGTGACCATCAGATTCCCAGGTCCTCCTGTTGCTCTCCTACCTGAGGTGGGCCCAGAAATCTTTATTTTATTTTATTTTTTAAGCTCCTTTGATGACTCTGATGATTAGTAGGTCTTTGGCGCCACTGCTCCATTTCAAACCACCCTGCTGTCCCTGTCACCAGTCTTGCCTCTGAGCAGCCCACTCCACGTTGGATAAAACATTTAAAACATATTTAAATAGCAATTTCGAAGAACTATGCAGCATATGGATTTTCCTTTTGATCTCAAAATGATGACAAACAGACACTTAGATACTTCATAAAAGAAATATTACCAGAAAAATTATAGAAATCTGGCTTTCAACTTTGTCTTGCTCTAATTTAAACAAAATGCAACTTTCCAGAGTTACTCTTTTCCCTGAGTAAATCCAAACTGGGACCTTTCTTCTCTTACCCCTCAGTGTCCTCCTGGCTTACGCCTATTTATCCCTACCCTGCTCCGTCCGCATCCTGAATAAAAGCTTTGTGAGATGCAGAGTGTGGGTAACTCAAGTCCTATCACCAAAGCCTCAGAGAACAGAGCGCCTCCTCCGAATTCTCGCCCTGGACACCAAAGACCTGGGAAAGGGGAGCCAGAGGTGCGGCGAAGTGTCCTTAGATTAAATGACAAAAGAAGGGCGGGGGGCGGAAGGGAGATTTCTGTCCCCGCCCCTCTGGTGGTCCCAGGAGAGAACCCCCTCCCCGCTCAGTCGAGTGCGTCCACCGAGGGTGGCGGCGGCCCCCGAGCAACAGGCGGGCGCAGCGAGGGCAGGCCTCTGTGCCGCTGGGCCTGGCGGCGGCGACCTTCCCTGCTCGGCTCGGCTCGGCTCGGCTCGGCCCGGCCGCGCACGGGGAGCAGGTGGCTGCCCTCTGCACCCGGCGTGCGCCCAGCCAGCCCAGGCGATCCGAGCCGGGGAGGCGGCCAGGGCCGCGGGGGCCGGAGGGCCGAGCGCCTGGACCCACGGGCCGCGCGAGCAGCAGGGCGCGCCCTCCCGGGGACCGCGGCGCCGCGGCTGCAGCATCCCGCGCTCGCTCTCCCCGGGCCAGGAGGCCGCGACACCTAGCGCGGGCCGGGGCGACGCGGGGCGGCCGGGAGGGAGGAGGATACCGGGAGGGAGCCGCGGGCGAGCAGAGGAGCCTCTCTGCCTTCCCGCCCATCCCGAAACTTTTCCTGCACACGCAGGCGTGTTCCTCGCAGCTTTGGGCAGCCCCGAGTCGCGGTCAGGGAGGAGGCTCCGCCAACAAACCCACGTCCCCCGGCGCGCACGCGGAGGTACACAGGCACCCGGCAGGGACAGGGCCTCCCCGGAGGTGGCCGAGGGCGTGCAGGCAGCGGGCGGCCACCCCGCTGAAAGCAACTGCCCCGAGAGCCGGAGCGGGCGCTTCAAAACCGGCACCAGCTCGAAAGGGTAGCGGTGCCCAGAGACTTTGCGTAACTTTGTCCACTGCGCCCCCGCGTGCAAAGGCGTCCGCTCACATTCACACCCTCGCCCCACCCCGCTCCCGCTCGGCTGCGGCCCGCGCCCGCCTGTGTATTCCGCTGACAGCGAAAGAAGTGCTCAGCTGAACCCATGGTGGTAGGGGCAGGGGGTGTAAATTGTGTTAATTCCACTTCCTGGCACCCCCAGATACGCAGGGAGCGCACCCCGTTCTCCCCGAGGACGTCCCCTCCGCTTCTCTCTGACCTCGGGTCTGTCTCCAGCTTCTTCACTATTGTGGACGGATGGCGATAAAGCACAGCCAGGTGGATGTGTGGTTTTTACCGAAAGCACCGCGTCTCCAAAGCCTAGCTCTCAAAGCGCCAAGGTGGGGTTAGTTTCGGGGAGCCAGACGACCCCTCGGAAGGGCGCGCTCGGCCTGGCCGGCGCCTCGCCGGGCTCCTCTCGGCCCGCCCGAGTGGCTGGATTATGTAAGGAACAACCCTCCGTGTGCTCTCCACCATCTGTTAATGTCTTGATATTGGAAAGTTCGGTGCCTGAGGCAAAGCCAGGGCTGGCGGCAGAGCGCTCCCAGCCTACGCCGTCTCACTCCCGGGCAGGGAATGTACCTCCCTTTGATCGTTTTTCACCCACTACCATCAAATCAAGTCGTAGTGTGACCCTTAAATCACTGACAACTCCCTCTTCCCCGCGGGCGTGTGTTTGTGGGGGACAACTGATTGTCTTCGAGGTCACCTTATTGTAATGAGTCCTTCCGATGAATTTATAATTTTATGACAAGTCTGACCTCCTTTAGGTAAAAGGAAGAACTCTTATTGGGGGGGGGGCTTTATTATTTGAAAAAAAAGACTTTTTTTTTCTGCTAGCACCTCTGGCTCCAAATTCTCATAAGGATTACATTTCAACTTCTTTGGTGTGATTCTCTCTTCTGTTTACTTTGAAAGCTGTGGGTTAAACAAACATCACTGGGAGGCTTCTAAGCAGTGGGGTTCCCAAGAGAGAACTCGGCAGCTGCTACTTGCTAGTGATCTTGCGACATTCACCTTCTACTTCTACCATTCAGAACAAATCCGGGTTGGGTTTGGCCGTGGCGGGGATGAGAGGCGGAGAGAGGCCGTCCAGAAGCGTGCCTCCAGGCATCCTGCAGCAGGCCGGCCTGCACCCTGGGGCGACTTTTCTTTCTCTTCCCTTTCTCAGGTTGGTGGTAGTGGTGGTGTGCGGTTGGGTCAGTGGGTAGGTGCGTGATTGCGAAGGCTCTCAGGCATCCATCGACAAAATCCACAGCCACGTTTGCCTCTCAACTGGATCTGGTCGTAATTCCCAGAATCAGTTTTGGGATCTGATAATGGTTGTAAGATTTTTAATTACTTATATGCACTGTACCTCCTACCCTTATCTAAGGGCTTTAAGAGAGAACGGGGGGGAGGGGCGAGGGAGACAAGAAATGTCAAGGCAAAGTGCGTTTAACCCAGAAGCAGATGTATCGGTGATAACTAGGAACACACCTTAATATCACCTTGCAGATAAATAAGCAAAGGCAATCTGTGCGGAGCAGGTTTGTCAGAACTTGTGTTAACTTTTAAGTTACTGGGATGCTGTTGGCAGTGGGCAGAGGAAGGGGTTACGTTGACCCTAGGCTTGGCCGCTGGTCGCACAGATGGATCCAGTATCTAGACGACTTCTGGCCTCCGGGCCAACTGATCGCGTCTTCCCTATCGGAAAACAAACCAGGAGTCGCCAGAGATAGGGGGCTTGGGCCTCACGCCCTGCTCCAGGGCCGCCTGGAACCTGGGAGAGCGCCGAGGCTCTGACACGTGAGGTAGCATGGAGTCTGGCCTGTACGTCGCCCCGACAGTAGGGGACCCGACAGAGCTCAGCGTAGCGCGCAGCTGGGTTATAGACCGAGCTCGCTCTCCCAGCGCCGCACGCGCTCTTGTTTCAACTAGCGGTTCCTGCGCCCTAATGCGGGCTGCGAACCGCCGCGGCAGAGCGCGGCGAGCCGCGAGCCTCCACCGCCGAGGCTGGGGGTGGGGGCGTTTCCTTGTTGGCCAAGTGGTTACCCCGACTTCAACGCGGGCCTGCTTGCCCCAGCGTGAGACAGGACTTACTGGGGTGCGCGGGGAACTTTTCCCGCCGCCAGATCCCAGGCGTGGTGTGTGCAAAACGTGCATCCGAGCGCTAGGTGCAACTGATAGAAACTTGTGAACTGAAGTTCAAGCCATTTCTTTCCAGAGGCTGAATCTTTTCTCTCTCCTTGCCTCTTTTCTTCCCCCTTCCCCTTTCCCTTCCCGGGCCTCCTCCCTTCTAAATGTCAAACTGAGCAGATGGTTTTAAGGTGCGGAGGGCGTAGACTCTACTCCTACCAGCTTATTTGTGGACTGCGCTAACTTCTATGTACAATCTTAGAGAAAAATAATAAGACGGGGGTGGGGGGAAGAAGTCGCTTTGATCCATTCTCAGCACCCAAATTCCCCGCTTAATACACCCGCTTACCTCGAAGGGACCCAACCAATAGAAGCATGATTCTATCCAGCATCTAACGGGCATGCTGATAGATTATTTCAGTTCCCAGTCTAAACTGTCACATCCCGATTAGAACACTTGATACAATAGCGATCATCGGAGGTGTGAGTGGGGTGTGTGCGCCGGTCTGTGCGGTTTCCCTAATGGAAGGAGGGAGTGTCTGGGGGCGGCGAAAGGGGACGAAAAGAAAGCCGGGGATCTCACGTAAGTCTCTTTTCTTGTCGCCGACATCAACCTGAGGGACCTGATTTTTTTTTCTTCTTTTCAATGTTTGAATTCCATGCCAAAAGTTTCCTACAGGGTATAGACTGGGAAAACCTAGCACCGCTATTCTTATTCAAAGAGAAGATTTAATATCCTATTCACAGTTTGATGAAGTTGAGGTTGTAATTGTAAATGTCCTAGAAAGGTGTGTGTGTGTGTGTGTGTGTGTGTGTGTGTGTGTTGCAGAAGATGGTGGTAGTGGTCGGCCAGTGTGCTTGCAACACACTTCATAAATACTCTCTTGTCACAGCACATGATTCAACGTTTGATATGATTAAATTTAAGGGACACACGAAAAATTCTTGTCCCCATTCTACTTAAAAAACAAGTGTCTTGTCGACTAGGTATGAATGTCTGCATATCTGTGTTGCAGCTCTTGCAAACCTTCGCTTTTTCAGGACCTTGAAGTCATAAATGCGGCTGCTTTATTAAAAGCGTTTACTGTGCCCGGTGAAAGGGACCTTCTAGCTGTGACTGCAGGCTCCCTCTTTAGCATTTGTTACTTGCAAAGCCCAAGGAGTACTTTAAGAGCCTCGTTATCTAAAGAAATCTTCCTGGTTATTTTTCATCCAAGAAATGTCAAACCGAAGTAAATTTTCTACGCCTTTATGTTGGAGCCCGAGATTTTAGCTTTTGAAATGTCTTGCCTAATAAACTTTAAAGTTTGTCCCCCAGATGTCGAAATTGTGTAAATCCTGTCTTAGGCGTTCTCTGGTCATTAGAGGGTGAGTGAACTAGCGAGGGACAATTTCGAGATAATGTTTGTAACATATATATTTTTAATGGCTGCTGTGCCCACAATCTAAATATTATTGTCAGAGGTCTTCTTCTTATTATTAATTTTGACGGATGATTGGGACTTAGCCAATGTTGATCTTTTAATATCAGATGCAGCGGACCCAGTGTGAAACCTCTGCCACTTATTATTTCAATACCAGACCTACCTGTGTTTTATTGCCCACCTCCTCTTTAAAAGAAAATGAGGGTGACCTGTATTGTTGATGCTACCTATGATCTTTTAAAAAGTCGAATGATTTGCAGATCCCCCACTCTCCTTCTCGACTACCCCCACCCCTAACCCCCCCACACACACACACTTTTTCTTCTGTATAGTTTTCCGTGCCTTCCTCCACCCAAGTCCGAGGAGCGCTCACTCGCTCGACCACTCCGTGAACTCGATCAGCTGTATCTGGGAAATGAAAAAAAAAAAAAAAAAGACCTACGTCCTGGAAGAGCGAGTGTGAGCCGGGCGCCGCTTTGCATAGTGCCCGCAGATGGCTCGCTGCGGCCCCGGCGCGGCGATCCAGGCGCCCCGAGCAGTGGCAGGGCGGGGGTGGGGTGGGGGCCGGGGATGGAGGCCGGGGAGGGGGAGCGCGGGGCCCCTCTCCCCTCCTCTCTTCCCAGCCCCTCACCCCCACCCCTTTTATATATATTTTTTTTCCTCCCAAGTTCTCTTGCCTCGCTTATCCCCCCTTGAATCCGAAGGTGCCTCGCGATTGGGTGTTGGGGCCGGGTACGTCAGTCAGACTGTGACGTGCAGTCTTCCTGTTTCCTTCAGCTGTGTCTTAAAGTAAATCTTGTGGTGGAGCGCAGCCCTCAGCTGAGGGAGCGCTCTGAAATAATACACCATTGCAGCCGGGGAAAGCCGAGCGGCGCAAAAGAGCTCTCGCCGGGTCCGCCCGCTCCCTCTCCGCTGCGCGCCTCTTCGCTCCTTTTCTGTCTCCTCTCCTTCTCTTTTGCTCTTCTCTCTCTCCTCTCCCCGTCTCGCCCCTTCTCTGCTCAGCTCTCCTCTCTCCTCCCCGCCCTCCTCTCCCTCTCCCACTCGCCCCGCTCGCTCGCTCTCGCACAGACTCACCGTCCCTGGTCCAATTATCATATTCATCACCCGCAAGATATCACCGTGTGTGCGCGCGCGTGTTTTCCTCTCTCTGCCGGCAAAAAAAAAAAAAAGGAGAGAGAGAGAGAGAGAGAGAGAGAGAGAGAGAGAGAGAGAGGCTCGGTCCTACTGCTCTCTGCGCCGCGTAAGTATCTGCTCCCCCGCGTGAGTCCCCTCCCCTTTTCCACAATCACTTGTTCTTGAATGGGAAGGGAAGAAAAGAGCCTCCCAGGACTCAGACCCGTGTAAACATCTTTTTTTTTTTTTCCAGGAGAAAATGGTGTTATTTAAATGAATCGTAATAAAATAGCCTCTCAACAGTTTCAGGGCAGGAGCCTCGGTGGAACTCAGCGCTCCGCTCCTCCCAGTGTCTGAGAGTAAGTGATCCGCGGGGCTTTTATTTCTTTCTCCTTCCCGCTGGCGGCCGGGGGTGGTGTTGGCGACGGGGGAGTCTGCTGCGGCTGGACTTGTCGCTGATCTTGTCACCTTTTGTGTACTGTTTCTGGGGGTGCGCGGAGGCGTTTGTTTCCTCTCCTTCTTTCTCTTTGCCCTCTCTTCTCAGGAAAGAGGACTGCGAGGGGGGACCGGGTCGCTTTTTGTTCGCCCGGATCCCCGCTTTCCGCCAAGCCTCAGCTTCCCAACCTCCCCGGGTTCAAACTCCGGGGCTGGTCCCCACATCCTTCCCCTTTGTCTTGTTTATGATAGCTGCCTTTCTTCCCGGCTCTTCCAATTTGCCTGTCATTTGCATACCTTTTACTTCTCCTGTTTAACCCCAGCAGAGGGCCGGGAGTGGGGAGGAGGAGGGCAGAGGGAGGAGGGGGGCGTTCTGTTACTTTCCTCTCAAAACGCTGTCGAAGCTCCAATGGGGAAATCGGGGTTGGAGCGATGGAGCGCCGGGTCCCGGGCCACGAGCGCGGCGCCCCTCTCCCGAGCCCACGGACCCGGGGCTGGGTCAAGTTGAGTAGGGTAAGGCGGCGCGGGGAGCCCCGGGGGTCGTGTGGTGGCGGGATCGGGCCTGGGCGCCGCCGAGGTCCCCGGGATCGCGCCCGGTGGGCTCGGGGTGTTCTTGGGCAGAGAGGCGAAGAGCCGCACGGCCGTCGCTGGCCTTCTGTGCTTCGGGGCAGCGTCGGTCTGGTCTGGTCCGGGTAGTTCCTACTGTTTTCTCCCAGTTTGGAGGACTGGGGAGGGCGGAGAGGTGAGAGTAATTGTTGCTAGGAGGAATGGTGAGCGGGGCGGGAAGAAGGAGGAAGAGCTGCTGCCTGGCCTGAGCGACCAGGAGAGGGACGAGGAGGGGGAGCTGGGGGGAGGGGAACATCACCCAAAGTCCAGTTTTGCAAGTTGTTGGTTCTTCTGGTGCGCCAGCCAGTTAGTCTTCTCGCTAACACCCGGCGTCGGTGGAGCGCTGTGGGGTGGGGGACGGGGGAGCAGCTTTCTGCCGCCCCACGGGTCTCCCGCCCCTTCCCAGCTTCTTGCGAAGTTGAGTCCTCCAGGCAGACAGCAGAAGCAGGAGGAGGGGTTGGGCGGCAGTCTTAAATAGCCCAAGGAGGCAGGTTGGAGTGTGAAACTGCTGTTCTTGGCAACCCAGAGCCCCACTCCGCCCCGGGGAAGGCTGGAAACTCACCTGCTTGTTTTTATTTTTCCAAGAAGGTCTGTGTTGTCTCCTTAAGCTTATAAAAACAGAGCACAAGGTGGCCTCCTCTTAAAGTCAAGGCTAGAAGAGTCTCTTGTTCTCTCTCTCCCTCCCTTCCTCCCTCCCATTCCCTCCCTTACCCCCCCCCACCCCAAATCATTTCCTTTCCCAAACTAGGTAGGCAGAAGTCTATTAGCAGAGTGCGCATGGGCAGGGCCTGACAGGTGTGTTGTGTCAAGAAAGACAGGTGCAAATTTCCTCTGTGTCTGTCTGTACAGTTCCAGACCACAAGGCTTGCTTAAGGGTTGTAGAGGTTTATGAATTTATGGTTGTCCTGGTTAATAGGATTGTCTGGGCTAATGGGAATTGGGCTGTTGTGTTTTGAGCCCTGCCCCGTGAGTTCTTTGGGAGGGGGTGAGGGGCAAGTTGGTATGTATTTGTTTATTTTTCGTCAGGATGTTGGCAGGCTGCTGCTGAGGCCATGTCTCAGGCTTCTGTCTGCCAGTCAGCCAAAAGCACCCCCACTTCAGGCAGCAGGTGGAGAGAGATGACTTTCTCTTCGCTTCCCTCTAGTTTATGCCTGTCTCCCAGGTCTGTGCTTGGCAGAGAGAGAGAGAGATCCTTTGTGTGTGTGTGTGTGTGTGTGTGTGTGTGTGTGTGTGTGTATGTGTGTGTGTGTGTGTGTGTGTGTTTGGACAGCCATGGGTGGTGTGTAACTGCCAAAAATACCAAAGTCAGTTTGAAAGTGTCACTGGTGTTAAAGCTTATCTTTTTAGTGTGCTTTCTCCCTGCCTAGAAAGAATAGGTATGTGCAAAAACTCTTTCAAGTCATATGGTACATACTCTCATAAAGTCGAATCGCCTGTCATTGTACCAGACATGTGCCAGATGTCCTAGATATGACTTTGATGGAGAAGGAAAATCTCAAGTATATGAGAGGTAACTGCTTTTCTATTTGAAGCAAGATTTGGGCAGTTAGTTCAATGAAGAGTTTCTTGTAAGAACTTCTGAGTGTTTTCAAAATGAAATAGACTGTGTGGTAAGGAAGAAAAGGAGGAGTATTTGAGTTAACCTGTCCATGGTTGTGTTTATCTAATGGTAAAATAAATGAAGTTAAGGCCTGCATCTTGGTGTTGGAGGAAGGATGTTGGGAATTCAGCATTAGCTCTATATCTGGATTCTTAAAACTTGGCCTTTAAAATGTATGCTTTAAACCGGCTACTTCTTTAAACTGAGTTGCATAGGAACAGGTTAGATGATAAATGGTTTATGTTGGTTGGTTTTGTTGTTTGGGTGGTTATCATTGTTTTCATGAAAATGAGATAGAATGTGTCATTTATTCTTTAAACTTAAACATCACAGCCCCCTCCCATACTTTCCTTGGATGCTTTTGAAGTTCTTTGGTGATTAAAATGTCATCTATGGATGTGTTCATTTACTTTATTTTTAATAGGGGTTATCTGTTCTTGGCACTTACTGATATTTTATGTGTCCATTATGCAGAATTCTATTTAGTTTAATCACCACCTTGTGGGAAAAAAGTCATGCATATATAACATGCATCTTTGTTCCCACTTTATTCATTTCCTAGCATCATTCCTCCATAAACAGCACATGGGATCTTAAAACCTAAGCTAGCTTATTTTATAAGTTGACAGACTTCCTCTTTATTTGTTCAAAACTCAAAGGGCCTTTTTTTCCATCAATTTCCTATGTTATTTTAAGGATTGTCTCAAATTTGTAATATTCATATAAGAATTTTTATATTTAAGATAAAAAGAAATTATAAAATGTTATTGATGTTATAGCATGAAGGTAGATTAGACATGAGGTATTATTATAGGATTCTAATTAAGGATTTATATAAATTGGAAAGGATTTATATGAAGAATTTATCAAACCTTATTGCCTAGTGTATTCTGAAGCCTCAAAGGACATTTAGAGTATTTCAATTTTCTGCAAAAAGTAAAAAGTGTAAGTGTATTTTTAAGATTATTTCTCACACTCTTTTATTTGCCCAATTTGGTGAATTATTACTTTTTAAATAAGTAGAAATCAATATTTTAGGCATGTCTCAGAGAATGTTCTGTGTTCATTTTGCAGGTGAAAAATGTTTGAAATTTTTGGTAGGTTGGAAGAATCGTAAATGAAATGGTTATGATTTGAGAACTCTACCATGATAGGAAATTTCAAAACCTGTCTGTACAATCTCAGTTAATGGAAGTATTAGCTTATGCCAAGTGGGTTCCTCAAAATAAATATAAAAGGTGTTTTAACCCTATAGTAAGCAGAAATACCTCCGAAAGAAAAGTTGCTAGTTAGCAGAAATAAAGTCTTGAATATGGGGAAGGGGACAGCTTAGTCATTTGGGGAGTACCCACATCAAATCATCTGATTTTTTTCCCTCTTGAATTACTGACTTTCAAATTGATTAAAATAGTCTTTGTTAATGATGTTCCACTGGAAATGTTATAGCCAAGTTAACCCAAGTAGATTAGAGGGTGTTCAAAGATGACTTTCTAAAAGAAGTACAATGTAAGCAATTTCTTCAAATAATTTTATCAACAGACAGATAATCTAAATAATCCAAGCAGGAAACCATGCCAACCTTATACTCTCCCTGTCTCATAAAAGATTTGTCTGAACTATCTGGATAATTACCATAATGAAACACTTCTTTGTCCAGAATCTGGACTCCAGATAGATGCAATAAAAGTTGCATCCCCTTCCCCAAAATAACTTCTTCATTAAAGTGGAATCACTTTCTACTTTATATTGCAGTGTTCCTTTGAAATTCTTTACTGATAATTCTTTTCTACTAACATTAAATCATCTGTACCCTTAGGATTCCCCATTTTTAGTAGAATGTCAGATAACTCAGATTTTAATAAAGAATCTTATGGAGTAGTTGAAATCTGACAATCATATCTTGATGTTTGTTCTTATCTTTTTCTGCGATAAGAACCTGCTATGCTAAGATATCTATTGTATAGGAGTTATTAAAGCATTTTGTGTAGAGTAGATGCCAGTTGGTGCAACAAAAAATAGCAATTTAAAAATTCTATGTAGATTTTCACATTAATTAAAGATGAGTTTATAGAAATAGAATACGTGTATTTGAGCAATAATAATTTGGGTTCAAATTCTACATCAATATTTTTCTGTATCCTCGCTGATACTAAGATTCACTAGTGCTGATAAAAAGGCTTCATATTATCTAGTATTAAACACAGAAGTAATGTTAAAGTGAAAATATAAGAATCATCCATTGTAGTCGAAACACTATGGCTTAGTACAGATACTGAAAAATTCAAGAGCTTTTGAAAATTTTAGTGGACAGAAAAATATCAGTGGTAAAGTAATTCCATAGCATCCTTTAAATTCTTAATTGGGAAATCATGGAAGCACATGGAAATGTAGTCAAGTAATTTAATTTACATTATGGTCATTTAATAGTGCATTTTCTTGTGTGGCAGATATATAGATATGTATGTATGTATATACATATATATATATATATATCTTATTTATGAGACATGATGTTAGTAAAATACTATGTTAGCCAGTTATTATTTATCTTGCCTATAGCCTCTATGGGTTATGGTCCAATGTGTACTACCACTCTATTTTTGTTTCTAAGTTTAGGACTAAGTTGTATGAACAGATATCTTTATTTATGCCCAGTAATATGCTTTGTTTTGCTGGGTTATATAATTTTCTCTATTTTTTCCCATCTGTTTTGTCCTATTTGTTATGTTTCTGTTGGCCACTTTCCAATAAGACTCCAAAGTATTTAAATTCTCTTAGCCCAAAACAGAAAGAAATCATTGCTCAATTTTAAAAATGTTAACCAATTGAAAGAGAATTGCACGGAATCAGTTTAGTTTGGTGAATGTGGAGAGAGTTACAGGACATCTTGTTCTTAACAGACTCAATGAACATGTTTAATTAACACTTATTCTCTGCTGAAGGTGAAAGTATTATGCCTTCCACCTTAGCAGAGCACAGCCCTCCTCTTGGCTCTGGCATGAGGCAGGGATGCAGCTGTTGATACCTAGGCTAGATGAGAGGAAATGCAGTTGACGCGGAGGTAAATGGCAGTTGGGAAAGGAAGGATGCCTGCAGATGACCTTGTGCTCCTCAGTGACACTTGTCTGTCCTTTCTGAGCCTCTGCTACAGAGGTGCTCTTCCCATAACAAGATGGGCAGGAGGAAAGTCCAGTTTGTGTGTTAAGGTGAACAGGGAGAGAGAAAAAATTCTGCAGGAAGTTTCTTTAGCATGTCCATTGGAGATATCTATATGCTTTGCTAGTGATATTAAAAGAGAAAAGGATTTGCCACAGACAGAAAAGAGGTAAAATCTTAAAATAATGCTGATGAGCTCTATTTTTGGAAAGCTGATATACACACAAAAGAATCTTTTTTGTAACCCCTATATACAAGTGTTCCTGTGACTAATAGAGCTTGGAAATGATTCAACCTCTTCTTGTTCTTTCCCTCACCTGACAACCACACCTGATGTATCAGACTTAAGATCCTAAGGTTTTAGTGAAATATATGTCACTGCATTTTTGTATTCCTGAGACCAATTTTATTATTAGTGTGTGAGGCGTCTCAATCATTCTGAATGTGATTTCGAACCTAATATTACAGTTATTGAGAACTCTGTTTCCATCCCAAGTTCAGAACATTTTATCCTGAAACATACAAAATGAATTTCATCCTCAAGCATACAAAAACATAGAGAAAGACACATCATCTTGTTTTCATGATTACCCTGAAGAAGGCTCATTTTAAAAAGTTGTATCTTCGTTATAGACACCAACAGCAAATACTGCATGATGAAATCTTTGTGGCATTAAAAAAAATACAGATTGTTGCCATGTAAGCATTGAGCATTTTCTTGATTTTCACAGGTTATTTCATGCTGAAATTATGCCTATTTGCATGGATAGTCATTCTTTAAAACTAGCCACAGATGCAGTCCTAGGGAGCACGTAGATGTTTTTACAGGTGAACCGAAAGAGATGGGAGCTGTTCCAACCACTCTGCACGCTGCCTTTGGCAATAGACCCTGTTATTGTGAAGATGTGCTCTGTTAAGCAAACGTGAAGTTCAATATCAGATAAACCCGGCATGAAAAAAATATTTTCATTTTCTTCAAAAATGTTAGTTGTAAACAAAAAGATGTGACATCTTACATGTATGCAAAAGTGGGGGATAGCATTGCTGGTTAATAAGCCACACAATATGTCAAGTGTCTTTTATAAAATGCAAGCAAGGATGCTCCCTTTTTATACTGTGTCCCCAAGAAACAATGGAAGTTCATATACAAAGAAGGTATTTCCCTTTCTCTCATATTTGATTGATTTTATTCTGTTTCTTTATCTTTCATTTTTTCCTGCCTTTTTTTTTCTTTCCTTTCACTTGGCATAAGAAACAGGATTTACAAATGGTGCATGTTAAAACATTTCTTTAGACATTTGAAGTACTATTTTGGCAGATTTTAACAGAAGAAAGCTCGTACTGAAGATGTATTTATCCTTACGTAGTCCAAAAATTTATTGTTCCCCCTATTGATTTTTTAAAATGTGGCAACATCCTTCTTTTGCAGTGAATCCAACTTTCTAACAATTAAAGTCATCAAAAGGATGCTGTGAAAAATTATAAACATTCTTAATTACATTAAGATATAGCAACAGATACCATCTCCACATATGATCTCAGTAATAAAAATGTATAACAATGCTAAGCAGACTTGTAAAATGAGTATTTGTGCATTTATTCCAATGCTAAATTGACCATTTGTGTTTGAAAGATGCTGATTGGGGTGTTCTTCCCATTTCACATATAACAAAAATATTTTAAAATTCAATTATAAAGGGGGTGT
This sequence comes from Glis glis, assembly GCA_004027185.1. Classification (NCBI taxonomy): domain Eukaryota; kingdom Metazoa; phylum Chordata; class Mammalia; order Rodentia; family Gliridae; genus Glis; species Glis glis. The sequence goes on along the minus strand of PVJS01008370.1, from coordinate 3,951 downwards.
GTGTTAAAATTAGCATTTATTTTAGAGTCTTTTTCTTTTAATATCATTGAAACCACAATAATTTTACTGCAGAAATGGAATTTTTCATCCAAATTTCATACAGCCTCAAAATGTAACCTTATTTCTTAAGTGTAGACCACTTTCATCTTCTTTTATAATACCAATCTCAATGCCCAAAATTTAATCAATTGGTTGTCAGAGGCTGTGTTCTTATAATCTACTGTTTCTTCTGAAGATAAACAGTATCATTTTAGGCATTTGTGAAAGAGAATCATATTACTGGTGCTTAAGCAGTTTTTGCTTTTTTTTTAATCTTAATCCATCTTAAACCAGTGGAGCAGAAATATTTAAAAATGTTTCATTTCAAGCAGAGTGCATAATAAATTGCAATAATTGTAATGTGCCATAAATCCCAGAGCCTATGCATTTTGCATTTGATTCAGGATTGAGGTCAGGAAATTTGGAGAAATTTAAAGAAAATGATTCATCAGTCCTTTTGTTCTGTTGGCCAGGGTCCCGGGATTCTTGAGCTGTGCCCAGCTGATGAGCTTTTGAAGATGGCACAATAACCGTCCAGTGATGCCTGACCATGACAGCACAGCCCTCTTAAGCCGGCAAACCAAGAGGAGAAGAGTTGACATTGGAGTGAAAAGGACGGTAGGGACAGCATCTGCATTTTTTGCTAAGGCAAGAGCAACGTTTTTTAGTGCCATGAATCCCCAAGGTTCTGAACAGGATGTTGAGTATTCAGTGGTGCAGCATGCAGATGGGGAAAAGTCAAATGTACTCCGCAAGCTGCTGAAGAGGGCGAACTCGTATGAAGATGCCATGATGCCTTTTCCAGGAGCAACCATAATTTCCCAGCTGTTGAAAAATAACATGAACAAAAATGGTGGCACGGAGCCCAGTTTCCAAGCCAGCGGTCTCTCTAGCACAGGCTCCGAAGTACATCAGGAGGATATATGCAGCAACTCTTCAAGAGACAGCCCCCCAGAGTGTCTTTCCCCTTTTGGCAGGCCTACTATGAGCCAGTTTGATATGGATCGCTTATGTGACGAGCACCTGAGAGCAAAGCGTGCCCGGGTTGAGAATATAATTCGGGGTATGAGCCATTCCCCCAGTGTGGCATTAAGGGGCAATGAAAATGAAAGAGAGATGGCCCCGCAGTCTGTGAGTCCCCGAGAAAGTTACAGAGAAAACAAACGCAAGCAAAAGCTGCCCCAGCAGCAGCAACAGAGTTTCCAGCAGCTGGTTTCAGCCCGAAAAGAACAGAAGCGAGAGGAGCGCCGACAGCTGAAACAGCAGCTGGAGGACATGCAGAAACAGCTGCGCCAGCTGCAGGAGAAGTTCTACCAAATCTATGACAGCACTGATTCTGAAAATGATGAAGATGGTAACCTGTCTGAAGACAGCATGCGCTCAGAGATCCTGGAGGCGCGGGCCCAGGACTCCGTGGGGAGGTCCGATAACGAGATGTGTGAGCTAGACCCAGGACAGTTCATCGACCGGGCTCGAGCCCTGATCAGAGAGCAGGAGATGGCTGAAAACAAGCCGAAGAGAGAAGGCAGCAACAAAGACAGAGACCATGGGCCAAACTCCTTACAACCAGAAGGCAAGCATTTGGCCGAGACCTTGAAACAGGAACTGAACACTGCCATGTCCCAAGTTGTGGACACCGTGGTCAAAGTCTTTTCGGCCAAACCCTCCCGCCAGGTTCCTCAGGTCTTCCCACCTCTCCAGATCCCCCAGGCTAGATTCGCAGTCAATGGGGAAAATCACAATTTCCACACCGCTAACCAGCGCCTGCAGTGCTTTGGCGATGTCATCATTCCGAACCCCCTGGACACTTTTGGCAGTGTGCAGATGCCCAGTTCCACGGACCAGACAGAAGCACTGCCCCTGGTTGTCCGCAAAAACTCATCTGACCAGTCCGCCTCCGGCCCCACTGCTGGGGGCCACCACCAGCCCCTGCACCAGTCGCCTCTCTCTGCCACTGCAGGCTTTACCACCTCCACCTTCCGCCACCCCTTCCCCCTACCCTTGATGGCCTACCCATTTCAGAGTCCTTTAGGTGCTCCTTCCGGCTCCTTCTCGGGAAAAGACAGAGCCTCTCCTGAATCCTTAGACTTAACTAGGGATACAACGAGTCTGAGGACCAAGATGTCATCCCACCATCTGAGCCACCATCCTTGTTCACCAGCACACCCACCCAGCACCGCCGAAGGGCTCTCCCTGTCGCTCATAAAGTCCGAGTGTGGCGATCTTCAAGACATGTCTGAAATCTCACCCTATTCGGGAAGTGCAATATCCTTTTTACTTTCCCCTTAAGGAACAAATGAAACAAAAAGCAAAAACAGGTTTCCCAAAAGGTCAGGTTTACACAATATGTAGAATAATGTAGAATAGTGTCTTCTTGAGAATGTCCTCTTTCCTGTTATTCCATGTAATAGGCTTTTATCAGCGTGCACCTGGTATTTCTGATCGCAGGAAGGCTTAGAACTAAAAGGACATCTTTGCAACTTTCACGACTTGTTAATTGCCTTAAGGAGCTGGTATCTAATGTGCTTTCCCTGCAGTGTACTTTTTCTGCTGTTCTTCCTGTATACCTTCTTATCTTTTTTTTTTTTTCCCTAAGAGTAGATTCAGAGATTGGGGAAAAAAAAGTCTCTTTGCCAATATTGAATTCTCTCAGATATTTTATCAGGATGGTAAGTTTTATTATGAAATAGGGAGAAAAGTCGGTTTTCAGATCCGTAAGATTCCATTAAAAAGATTTCTCACTTTAAACTGTCTGCAAGGCTTCTGGTCTGCTTAAAGAAGACCTGATTAAATCTCATGAAGAGCACTTTATTGGGGGGAAGCTGCGATGGTAGAAGAAAGATGGATGTGGGTGGGATGTTAGGTTCTCTTTAATCTTTAAGTGAGATTTTTTTTTTAAAGGAAATATACAGGTACTGATTTATTCAGATTGCATCGGTCTCTCTCGTTCAACCAAGGTCTGTTCTTTGGGCCTGGTGCAGCTGCCTCTATGCATGATTAACCTCTGCTCAGCCATACACAGAAATCTTTTGTCCTAACATACACAAAGCAAATTATTTTGGAAAGCAAGAGAGCACAATTAAATATAAAACTCAGCTGTATTCGACTTAAAAATGGCTCTCTCTTTTAATGGATCCTTTAAATTCTGAACCTGGCTTTTATGTAGAGATGCCAGCTATCATTTTTAGTAGACCTATCCTATACTCCCGCTATTTTTAACTCATGATTTTTTCCCCCTGTAAATCATGTTCCTTCAGTACATTTTAAAAAATCTTGCGGCTGTTAGTCTTTTGGGGTAGTCAAATAATAGCATTTGGGGGCAGGTGGAGGCATGTTTCTTGTATAATAACCAGATGGATATAAAATTTAGCAATTAATGTGTCTGTTACTAAATTGAGGATTTTGAGCAATTGTCTTGATGACTAGAGATTGACATTTTAGTATCTAAGCCCACTTCAGAGGCTGCCACGTAAGTGCAAAGTCCTGACTATGGTAGAAATGTTTTCCTAGGTCATTCTTTCGCTAACTCTCAGGAGGTGGTAAGGTGAATTGGAGCCACAAGTATGAGACCTTTTGGGCAGTTAAACATGGAGTCTCTCTCCATGGAAAGAAGAGAAGAACATTGTGAGAGAAAGATGTTGAGGTCTTAGATTTGAGTATTGGCTGGGTTGCTGATTTAACTTTGACCTCTCAAAGATCTAAAGTTCAATGTGCCAGTCATGAAGTTAAGATACACCAAGCACCATGCCTTCTATATGTTATGAACAGGCAATGAATTTTGGTTAACATGATTGGAATATAGCTGTTGGTGATGAGAAAAGCAAAGAAGTAAGGGCACGTAATGACTTGGATGTTTTTTCACCCTTCCAAGAAGAACGTCTTTTGAAGTTCATGCCAGGCCAATGTCTAGGG